>JAXCGZ010011632.1:0-32500 GCA_037179515.1 Halocaridina rubra | reverse complement strand
TGATTCATGTTTTCACATATGTAATGTGCTTATTTGATAATTTCATGGCCCGAATGAGATTGGGAATTGAATTAAATGCTAAAATGAAGCCACGAGTGAGGTTGGGGAATCTGTAATATGAACTTAGTGGCATTCAGTTAGAATGCGTTCATTCCTAAGTATAGCAGATATAAGCTATAAGGTTGGGTTCCTTTTAACCTTCTGTGGTGTAGTGGTAGCGCCTTGACTTAGTAATCATAAGTCCTAGGTTCGAGTCCCGGTCGGGGCAAAAAAATGATTCATGTTTTCACATATGTAATGTGCTTATTTGATAATTTCATGGCCCGAATGAGATTGGGAATTGAATTAAATGCTAAAATGAAGCCACGAGTGAGGTTGGGGAATCTGTAATATGAACTTAGTGGCATTCAGTTAGAATGCGTTCAATCCTAAGTATAGCAGATATAAGCTATAAGGTTGGGTTCCTTTTAACCTTCTGCGGTGTAGTGGTAGCGCCTTGACTTAGTAATCATAAGTCCTAGGTTCGAGTCCCGGTCGGGGCAAAAAAATGATTCATGTTTTCACATATGTAATGTGCTTATTTGATAATTTCATGGCCCGAATGAGACTGGGAATTGAATTAAATGCTAAAATGAAGCCACGAGTGAGGTTGGGGAATCTGTAATATGAACTTAGTGGCATTCAGTTAGAATGCGTTCATTCCTAAGTATAGCAGATATAAGCTATAAGGTTGGGTTCCTTTTAACCTTCTGTGGTGTAGTGGTAGCGCCTTGACTTAGTAATCATAAGTCCTAGGTTCGAGTCCCGGTCGGGGCAAAAAAATGATTCATGTTTTCACATATGTAATGTGCTTTTTTGATAATATATATATATATATATATATATATATATATATATATATATATATATATATATATATATATATATATATATATATATATATATATATATATATATACATATACACGTAGTCACCGTGGCTCAAGCGGCAGCGTCCCCGACTCTGAGGCGTCAGGTCGAGGGTTTGCGCCCCGTCACGGTCTGAGGTTAGCAAGGGCATGCACTCAGGGTAACGATTACATCTGAAAAAACAAGTCCTTCGCAAGATGGCAACCGTCCTAGCCCTTGATAGAAAAAGGGAGTCCGTGACGTAAAACCGGAACAAAAACAATAACAACATATATATATATATATATATATATATATATATATATATATATATATATATATATATATATATATATATATATATATATATATATTTATATATATGTTGTTTTATTTAATGGGCTTTTCCTACCATATATATATATATATATATATATATATATATATATATATATATATATATATATATATATATATATATATATATATATATATATATATATATATATATATATATATATATATATATATATATATATATATATATATATATATATATATATATATATATATATATATATATATATATATATATATATATATATATATATATATATATATATATATATATATATATATATATATATATATATATAAATATGTATATATATATATATATATATATATATATATATATATATATATATATATATATATATATATATATATATATATATATATATATATATATATATATATATATATATATATATATATATATATATATATATATATATATATATATATATATATATATATATATATATATATATATATATATATATATATATATGCATATATATATATATATATATATATATATATATATATATATATATATATATATATATATATATATATATATCTATATATATATATATATATATATATATATATATATATATATATATATATATATATATATATATATATGTATATATATTTATATATATTTATATATATATTTATATATATATATATATATATATATATATATATATATATATATATATATATATATATATAAATATATATGTATATATATATATATATATATATATATATATATATATATATATATATATATATATATATATATATATATATATATATATATATATATATATATATATATATATATATATATATATATATATATATATATATATATATATATATATATATATATATATATATATATATATATATATATATATATATATATATATATATATATATATATATATATATATATATATATATATATATATATATATATATATATATTCATATATATATATATATATATATATATATATATATATATATATATATATATATATATATATATATATATATATATATATATATATATATATATATATACTATATATATATATATATATATATATATATATATATATATATATATATATATATATATATATATAAAGCATAATTTTCAAGGACCCTATAAAGGAAAATAAGAATATTGTTCCAAACTTCAGAGCAGGAGATTTTGAGGGCTTAAAAACTAAATTATCTAATGAGGTATGGGAAGGGATTTCTGGGGGGTACAGATGTGGGTAGTTAATCCAGCAGGTCAGGTCGCAGGTAGCAAATTACCCCCCGAGAATTGAGTACTACAGGCCAAGGATTATCACAAGATAAGATCAATATGGTAAATTCTCTCACAGGAAGGAACAGCAGTCCATCAGTTAATATAAATTTGGATGAGGAATATAACAATTTTGTCATGACTCTTAAGAATAGCCAGAGAGACTATATTCCCATGAAACATTTCAAATCAAGAAAAAATGACCCTAAATGGATGAACCTTAGAATAAAGAATCTTATAGGTATTAAAAGAGGAATATACAGGAAACTAAAAAGAGGTGAAGAGCAGGAGAGCCAGCAATATGTACAGTTAAACAGGGAAGTTAAAAAGATAGAGAGTCGAAAAGAAAATACGAAGTCAAAATAGCAGGAGAAGCTAAAAAAAAATCCTAAAGGGTTTTATCAACACTATCAAACAAAATTTAAGGAAAAAGTCGGACTAATTGAAGTAGCCAATGGCTAGAATATTAAAGGAATGCAAAGAAGAGCTTAGTTGTCCACTAACTGCATTATTTAATAATTCAAAAAATTAGGATCGGTACCCATGGAGTGGAAATTGGCAGATGTGGTACCAATATTTAAAAAAGGAGAACGAGTTAAAAAGAATAATTATAGGCCTGTAAGTTTAACGTCAACAGTGGGTAAGATTCTAGAATCCACCATTGCAAATAAAATAAGGGCACATCTAGAATTACACAGACTGATAAAACTTTCACAACACGGGTTTCCTAAGGGTTTTCCGTGCATTGCAAACTTACTGTCTTTTTATTCAGAAGTTTACGAGGCAGTAGATTGTGGCAGAGAATACGATACAATATATCTAGATTTTAGCAAAGCTTTTGATAGCGTTCCTCACAAAAGATTAGTTAAAAAGCTTGAAGCTCATGGTATAGGAGGAACTGTTCTCAGATGGATCAAAGAATGGCTAATAGACAGAAAACAGAGGGTTTGCATAAATGGAGAGAAATCGGAGTGGGGCTCCGTTACTAGCAGGGTACCACATGGTCGGTACTTGGTCCTTTATTATTCATCGTATTCTGAATGTAACCTAAGTAAATTCGTAGATGACACTAAAATAGGTAGAACTATAAATGGAAAAGAAGACATTCATGCTTTACAGGAATATCTAAATAAATTATCTGAATGGTCGGATAATTGGCAAATGGAATTTAATGTTGAAAAATGTAAAGTAGTTAAAATGGGTACTATAAAAGACTATACGAGTTATAAGCTAAAACATGAAATCATGAGTTCTCATTGTGAAAGGGATTGGGGAGTTCTTGTGAGTAGTAATCTTAAGCCAAGAGAGCAATGCACAGCAGTCAGAAATAAAGCAAACAGAATTTTAGGATGTATCTCAAGAAGTGATGGCAATAGGATGGAAAAAGTTATTTTGCAGCTCTATCTTCCTTTAGTTAGGCCCCTTCTAGATTATGCTGTGCAATTCTGGTCACCCTATTATAGGATGGAAATTTTAATCCTTGGAGAGAGTGCAGCGAAGAATGACCAAGAAGATACACTATATCAGAAATCCACCATATGAGGATAGATTAAAAAACTTAATCTACATTCTCTAGAGAGGCGCAGATTTAGGGGGGATATGATTGAAGTGTATAAGTGGTTTAAAGAGATTATCAAGGGTGATATTAATAAAGTTTTAAAAATTCACGATCAAACCCGAACTCGTAATATTGGACTTAAGCTAGATAAATTTAAGTTCAGAAGGGATATTGGTAAAAATTGGTTTGGTAATAGAGTAGCTGATGCACAGAACAGGCTTCCTAGTAGGATAGTAAATGCCAATACCTTAGACACCTTCAAATGTAGATTAGATAGACATAAAACAGAGGTAGGGTGGGTATGAATAGGTTAGTGCTTATTAGAAGAATCATAAAAAAGAAAAAGAAAATAAATAAGTAGAGTAGCATAGAATAGATTAGACATGTTTTAAATATCATTCAAAAATGGGGCTGCCTCCTGTGTGCCAGTGGGCATGTTGCAGTGTCCCCTATTCTTATGTTCTTATACACACACACACACACACACACACACACACACACACACACACACACACACACACACACACACACACACACACACACACACACACACACACACACACACACACACACACACACTAGGTAAATATTCGAGGGAAGGAAAGCCGAGACCAACAAAAGTAACCTTTGAGAGAGGGGAGACATGTAGGGAAATATTGTTGAGAAAAAAAAGTCTAAAAGACCTTCAAGAATGCAAAGAAGTGTTCATTAGACGATACAGAACACAGGAAGAGATGGGAAAGATCAAAAACTTGTTGCAAGAGGCAAGAAGGTTAAATGATGAAAGAAATGAAGAAGAGAAGAAAAATTTTCGTTACGGAATACTTCCAGACAAAGGGGAGATAAAGAAGATAATGACAGAAGATCAGGGGATGGGGCCTCATTAAGATTGTTATACACAAATGCTGATGGATTAGCTGGTAAGGCAGTAGAATTAAAAGATAGGATTCACAACAGTAAGGCAGATATAGTAGCAATTACAGAGACTAAGTTGAGTGAGGACATAAACAGTGTCACAGTTTTTCCTAAGGGCTTCAGAATACTAAGGGTCGAAAGATCTGAGAGGACTGGTGGAGGGATAGCACTGCTCATAAGTGAGAGGATTCAAGTTGAAGAAATAAACTTGGCTATAGAAAGTGAGTTCAGGGAATTGCTTGTTGCTCGCATAAATACTGGGTCAGAGAGCATTATAATAACTGTTGTATACAACCCACCAAGGAACCAAAATAGGCTTGAAATTTATGAGGAAAGTCATATAGGTACGATTGAAGTCATAAACTCAGTTGTTAACATGGCGCGGGAGAAAATATGTAGGATTTTGATTATGGGAGACTTTAATCATAAAGAGATAGATTGGATAAATCTTGACCCACACAGTGGTGAGGACTCCTTTGGGGCAAGATTCCTAGATTGCTTACAAGGGAATTTCCTACACCAACATGTAATGGAACCAACAAGAGCCAGGGGTGGGGATGAGCCATCACTACTTGATCTGGTGTTCACAGATAATGTGTTGGATATTGAAAATATTGAGTATGAACCACCAATTGGAAAGAGTGACCACTGTGTGTTGTTGATGGAGTATATCATTGAAGACATTCTTCCTGAGAGTAGAGGCACTGAGGACATGAGGAGGAACTATCAGAAAGGAGATTACATCAAAATGAATGAGCTTTTTGCAATTATTGACTGGAGAACCTTATTTTACAACAAATCTGTACAAGAAATGTATGACATCTTTTGTGAGAAATATGGGAAGATAGTAGATTGCTGCATACCTGTCACCAAAGTAGGTGTAATTCATGCCAGAGAGAAATGGTTCGATAATGGGTGTAAAAGAGCTAAGGAGTGGAGAGACAAATGCTGGAAAAGGTATAGGAGGAGAAAAAACATAAATGCCTGGCAAACCTACAAAAGAGCAAGAAATGACTACCTAAGTAAAAGGAGAGAGGCAGAGAAAGATTATGAGAGGGACATCACCAGGAAGGCTAAAGAAAATCCCAAGCTTTTCCACAGCTTTATCAGAGGAAAACTGAAGGTAAAAGAACAGGTTTTAAGGCTAAAGAGAGCGGATGGAAGCATCACTGAGACGGACGAAGAGATCTGCAAAGAATTGAACAAGGAGTTTCAGTCAGTATTTACAGTAGAAAATACCCCACCCCCTCAGATTGCAGTGATAGAAGCTCAAGGGCCGGTATTAGAGAACATCAACCTTACAGCCACAGAGGTATGCAAAGCGCTGATGGATTTAGATGTTCATAAAGCTACAGGTCCTGATGACATATCCCCTCATGTGCTTAAAAAATGCGCAAACACAATATCAGTGGCACTAAGTATCATATTTAAGGAGTCATTGGAGTCGGGGGAGATTCCAAGATGCTGGAAACAAGCAAATGTGATACCTATCTTCAAAAAGGGAAGGAGGGATACGGCTCTGAACTATAGACCAGTTTCCTTGACCAGCATAGTTTGCAAACTTATGGAGAAACTACTAAGGAAACATATCTCTCTTCACTTGGAATCTTTCAACTTTTTGTCAGTGAGGCAACATGGCTTCAGAGAAGGAAGATCAACAGTAACAAACTTATTAGAATTTTATGATGAGGTAAGCCAAATCTTACAGGAAAGAGAGGGCTGGGCAGATTGCATATTCCTAGACTTCCAGAAAGCGTTTGACACTGTTCCACATGGGAGACTTATTAGGAAGCTGCAATCAATGGCTAGAATAGGTGGAAATGTCTTGGAATGGATAAAAACTTACTTAGAAGGAAGGGAACAGAGGGTTAGAGTAAGACACTCAGTGTCTGAATGGAGAAGAGTTAGTAGTGGAGTTCCACAGGGTTCAGTTTTAGGGCCACTTTTGTTCCTTGTATATGTAAATGACCTACCAGAGTCTGTAAATTCATTCATGAATATGTTTGCGGATGATGCAAAGATTGTGAAGAAAGTAAAAAACGAGAACAATGGTAGAGAACTTCAGGAGGATCTAAATAATCTGCATGAGTGGTCAGAAAAGTGGCTAATGAAATTCAATACCTCAAAATGTAAGGTAATGAGAATGGGTACAAGTGCAAGAAGGCCCAAGCTTGACTACTCGGTGGCTGGAGTACAACTTCAAGAGACAGAAAATGAGAGAGATCTAGGAGTAAACATACTGGCAGATTTGTCTCCAGAAATACATATAAATGGCGTAGTAAGGGCAGCATATGCATTCTTATCAAATGTAAGGGTAGCCTTCAGGCACATGGACAAGGAAATGTTCAGAAATATTTATGTAACCTATGTGAGGCCAAAACTCGAATATGCAGCCCCCTTTTGGAATCCGCACTTGAAAAAGCACATAGCTAAGCTTGAAAAAGTTCAAAGACATGCCACGAAACTGGTGCCACAAATACGCAATCTCGGTTATGATGAGAGGCTGAGGGAATTAGACTTGCCATCACTCGAAGCTAGAAGAGTAAGGGGGGATATGGTGACAGTCTTTAAATTCCTTCATGGTTATGATAGAGTGGATAGGGATCGATATTTCGATATGGCTGGCTCTAGAACTAGAGGTCATAGTTTGAAGCTTCGGAAGAAAACTTGTTTGCAGGATGTAAGGAAATACTTTTTCAGTGTAAGAGTAGTTGATAATTGGAATTCGCTAAGCGAGGAGGTAGTTAATGCTACCTCAATCCATAGTTTTAAGGACAGGTATGATAAGTATCACTAAGTCTAAAAATGGAACCGATCAGGAGACGGGAAGATACGAGCTTTAGGCTCTTTCCCGTAAACACAATTAGGTAATCACAATTAGGTAATCACACACACACACACACACTCACTAGAAAAGAAAGCTTGGAGTAGTATGTGGTCTTGAGGATATTGTAAACATACACCAACTAGGTAAATATTCAAGGGAAGGAAAGCCGAGACCAACAAAAGTAACCTTTGAGAGAGGGGAAACATGTAGGGAAATTTTGTTGAGAAAAAAAGTCTAAAAGACCTTCAAGAATGCAAAGAAGTGTTCATTAGATGATACAGAACACAGGAAGAGATGGGAAAGATCAAAAACTTGTTGCAAGAGGCAAGAAGGTTAAATGATGAAAGAAATGAAGAAGAGAAGAAAAATTTTTGTTACAGAGTACTTCCAGACAAAGGGGAGATAAAGAAGGTAATGACAGAAGATCAGGGGATGGGGCCTCATTAAGACTGTTATACACAAATGCTGATGGATTAGCTGGTAAGGCAGTAGAATTAAAAGATAGGATTCACAACAGTAAGGCAGATATAGTAGCAATTACAGAGACTAAGTTGAGTGAGGACATAAACAGTGTCACAGTTTTTCCTAAGGGCTTCAGAATACTAAGGGTTGAAAGATCTGAGAGGACTGGTGGAGGGATAGCACTGCTCATAAGTGAGAGGATTCAAGTTGAAGAAATAAACTTGGCTATAGAAAGTGAGTTCAGGGAATTTCTTGTTGCTCGCATAAATACTGGGTCAGAGAGCATTATAATAACTGTTGTATACAACCCACCAAGGAACCAAAATAGGCTTGAAATTTATGAGGAAAGTCATATAGGTACTATTGAAGTCATAAACTCAGTTGTTAACATGGCACGGGAGAAAAAATGTAGGATTTTGATTATGGGAGACTTTAATCATAAAGAGATAGATTGGATAAATCTTGACCCACACAGTGGTGAGAACTCATTCGGGGCAAGATTCCTAGATTGCGTACAAGGGAATTTCCTACACCAACATGTAATGGAACCAACAAGGGCCAGGGGTGGGGATGAGCCATCACTACTTGATCTAGTGTTCACAGATAATGTGTTGGATATTGAAAATATTGAGTATGAACCACCAATTGGAAAGAGTGACCACTGTGTGTTGTTGATGGAGTATATCATTGAAGATATTCTTCCTGAGAGTAGAGGCACTGAGGACATGAGGAGGAACTATCCGAAAGGAGATTACATCAAAATGAATGAGCTTTTAGCAGTTATTGACTGGAGAACCTTATTTTACAACAAATCTGTACAAGAAATGTATGACATCTTTTGTGAGAAATATGGGAAGATAGTAGATTGCTGCATACCTGTCACCAAAGTAGGTGTAATTCATGCCAGAGAGAAATGGTTCGATAATGGGTGTAAAAGAGCTAAGGAGTGGAGAGACAAATGCTGGAAGAGGTATAGGAGGAGAAAAAACATAAATGCATGGCAAACCTACAAAAGAGCAAGAAATGACTACCTAAGTAAAAGGAGAGAGGCAGAGAGAGATTATGAGAGGGACATCACCAGGAAGGCTAAAGAAAATCCCAAGCTTTTCCACAGCTTTATCAGAGGAAAACTGAAGGTAAAAGAACAGGTTTTAAGGCTAAAGAGAGCGGATGGAAGCATCACTGAGACGGATGAAGAGATCTGCAAAGAATTGAACAAGGAGTTTCAGTCAGTATTTACAGTAGAAAATACCCCACCTCTCAGATTGCAGTGATAGAAGCTCAAGGGCCGGTATTAGAGAACATCAACCTTACAGCCACAGAGGTATGCAAAGCGCTGATGGATTTAGATGTTCATAAAGCTACAGGTCCTGATGACATATCCCCTCATGTGCTTAAAGAATGCGCAAACACAAAATCAGTGGCACTAAGTATCATATTTAAGGAGTCACTGGAGTCGGGGGAGATTCCAAGATGCTGGAAACAAGCAAATGTGATACCTATCTTCAAAAAGGGAAGGAGGGATACGGCTCTGAACTATAGACCAGTTTCCTTGACCAGCATAGTTTGCAAACTTATGGAGAAACTACTAAGGAAACATATCTCTCTTCACTTGGAATCCTTCAACTTTTTGTCAGTGAGGCAACATGGCTTCAGAGAAGGTAGATCAACAGTAACAAACTTATTAGAATTTTATGATGAGGTAAGCCAAATCTTACAGGAAAGAGAGGGCTGGGCAGATTGCATATTCCTAGACTTCCAGAAAGCGTTTGACACTGTTCCACATGGGAGACTTATTAGGAAGCTGCAATCAATGGCTAGAATAGGTGGAAATGTTTTGGAATGGATAAAAACTTACTTAGAAGGAAGGGAACAGAGGGTTAGAGTAAGACACTCAGTGTCTGAATGGAGAAGAGTTAGTAGTGGAGTTCCACAGGGTTCAGTTTTAGGGCCACTTTTGTTCCTTGTATATGTAAATGACCTACCAGAGTGTGTAAATTCATTCATGAATATGTTTGCAGATGATGCAAACATTGTGAAGAAAGAAAAAAACGAGAACAATGGTAGAGAACTTCAGGAGGATCTAAATAATCTGCATGAGTGGACAGAAAAGTGGCTAATGAAATTCAATACTTCAAAATGTAAGGTAATGAGAATGGGTACAAGTGCAAGAGGGCCCAAGCTTGACTACTCGGTGGCTGGAGTACAACTTCAAGAGACAGAAAATGAGAGAGACCTAGGAGTAAACATACTGGCAGATTTGTCTCCAGAAATACATATAAATGGCATAGTAAGGGCAGCATATGCATTCTTATCAAATGTAAGGGTAGAATTCAGGCACATGGACAAGGAAATGTTCAGAAATATTTATGTAACCTATGTGAGGCCAAAACTCGAATATGCAGCCCCCTTTTGGAATCCGCACTTGAAAAAGCACATAGCTAAGCTTGAAAAAGTTCAAAGACATGCCACGAAACTGGTGCCAGAAATACGCAATCTCAGTTATGATGAGAGGCTGAGGGAATTAGACTTACCATCACTCGAAGCTAGAAGAGTGAGGGGGGATATGGTGACAGTCTTTAAATTCCTTCATGGTTATGATAGAGTGGATAGGGATCGATATTTTGATAAGGCTGGCTCTAGAACTAGAGGTCATAGTTTGAAGCTTGGTAAGAAAACTTCTTTGCAGGATGTAAGGAAATACTTTTTCAGTGTAAGAGTAGTTGATAATTGGAATTGGCTAAGAGAGGAGGTAGTTAATGCTATCTCAATCCATAGTTTTAAGGACAGGTATGATAAGTATCCCTAAGTCTAAAATGGAACCGATCAGGAGACGGGAAGATACGAGCTTTGGGCTCTTTCCCGTAAACACAATTAGGTAATCACAATTAGGTAATCACAAACAACCAAAATAGGCCTGAAGTTTATGAGGAAAGTCATATAGGTACTATTGAAGTCATAAACTCAGTTGTTAACATGGCACGGGGAAAAAAAAAATGTAGGATTTTGATTATGGGAGACTTTAATCATAAAGAGATAGATTGAATAAATCTTGACCCACACAGTGGTGAGGACTCATTCGGGGCAAGATTCCTAGATTGCGTACAAGGGAATGTCCTACACCAACATATAATGGAACCAACAAGGGCCAGGGGTGGGGATGAGCCATCACTACTTGATCTAGTGTTCACAGAAAATGTGTTGGATATTGAAAAAATTGAGTATGTACCACCAATTGGAAAGAGCATTTGACACTGTTCCACATGGGAGACTTATTAGGAAGCTGCAATCAATGGCTAGAATAGGTGGAAATGTTTTGGAATGGATAAAAACTTACTTAGAAGGAAGGGAACAGAAGGTTAGAGTAAGACACTCAATGTCTGAATGGAGAAGAGTTAGTAGTGGAGTTCCACAGGGTTCAGTTTTAGGGCCACTTTTGTTCCTCGTATATGTAAATGACCTACCAGAGTCTGTATATTCATTCATGAATATGTTTGCAGATGATGCAAAGATTGTGAAGAAAGTAAAAAACGAGAACAATGGTAGAGAACTTCAGGAGGATCTAAATAATCTGCATGAGTGGTCAGAAAAGTGGCTAATGAAATTCAATACTTCAAAATGTAAGGTAATGAGAATGGGTACAAGTGCAAGAAGGCCCAAGCTTGACTACTCGGTGGCTGGAGTACAACTTCAAGAGACAGAAAATGAGAGAGATCTAGGAGTAAACATACTGGCAGATTTGTCTCCAGAAATACATATAAATGGCATAGTAAGGGCAGCATTTGCATTCTTATCAAATGTAAGGGTAGTCTTCAGGCACATGGACAAGAAAATGTTCAGATATATTTATGTAACCTATGTGAGGCCAAAACTCGAATATGCAGCCCCCTTTTGGAATCCGCACTTGAAAAAGCACATAGCTAAGCTTGAAAAAGTTCAAAGACATGCCACGAAACTGGTGCCAGAAATACGCAATCTCAGTTATGATGAGAGGCTGAGGGAATTAGACTTACCATCACTCGAAGCTAGAAGAGTGAGGGGGGATATGGTGACAGTCTTTAAATTCCTTCATGGTTATGATAGAGTGGATAGGGATCGATATTTTGATATGGCTGGCTCTAGAACTAGAGATCATAGTTTGAAGCTTCGTAAGAAAACTTCTTTGCAGGATGTAAGAAAATACTTTTTCGGTGTAAGAGTAGTTGACAATTGGAATTCGCTAAGCGAGGAGGTAGTTAATGCTATCTCAATCCATAGTTTTAAGGACAGGTATGATAAGTATCACTAAGTATAAAATGGAACCGATCAGGAGACGGGAAGATACGAGTTTTGGACTCTTTCCCGAAAACACAATTCAACAGTACTGAGTTAAGTTGCCAAGTAGTACAGCAGTCCTATTTTCTTCATTTTTTTTGCTTTTCTTTTAGCTTTCTCGTTTGCTATTTTGTTATTTTGTATATATATTGAGTTAAATGTAAAGTCTAAATCCCGTGATAACATATCTTGGTTAGCAAGTCAGTTTATCAGTTAGGAAGAATATATGACAGAAACAGGTGGGTGCCACCTCGAACACAAATTCGAATTTTTCCTTCAGGTCTGACTTTTGTTTTTCTTTTTCTTTTTATACTTAAATTACCGTGGTCAAGTTTTTAAGTTAAGATGTGTGTTACCAGAAAGGAGACAAACTGAGTCACTAAATAACACTTATATGGAGATATAAAAATTCTGTGTGAAGGTAAATTAGAAGTGTTTTTTTTTTTTTTTTTTTTTTTTTTTTTTTTTTCCTCGTCTTCTTTCTATATTCTGTGAGAGGGAGAACATAAAAATGAAGCCATCTCTGTCCCAAACCTCTCCCACCCATGGGTCGGGAGAAGGGGTAGTCATCAGAGGACTTAAACAGAGAATCAAGAAGTTAGAGGAAATGGTTACAAACCTTGATGATAAAATTCGGAATATGGATGGAGAAATGAAAGAGAATGAAACACTCAGAGAACAAATAAGATCTTTGGAGGAAGCAAATAAAGCACAAGGGCAGGAGAGAAAGGAACTAGAAAAAAGAATAAAGAAGCTGGAAGGGGAAAAGAGTCAACTAGAATCTAGAATTTCTAAACAAGAAGATAAAAACAAACAGCTAAATGACAACCTAAAGGAATTAGATGTTAGTTCACTGCTATCTTCTGAGAGAGACGAGATTGCTGCTTGGAATGTTCAGATTAAGGAAAACATTGAACAGTTCAGAAAAGAGTTCCAGGAGCTGAATATGGAAAATGATGCCATGAAAACGTCCTTTGCTGATGCACTAAAGGGGAATGTGGCAGTAAAAGAGGCTGTAAAGGTGGTGGCACTGGAAAACATACAAACAGTTGACTATAAAGAGACAGTAATCGAAAAAATGAAAGACGTTGTGATGGAAAGGGCAAACCCACTCATCAGACAGGCACTTGATAAGGAGAAGACAGTGGTAATCTCAGGCATAAGTGAATCCCAGGAGCCAACATGGCAGGGGAGACTTGAAGAAAATAAAACTAACGTTGTAGACCTGATAAGAAAGCTTGGAGTTGTATGTGGTCCTGAGGATATTGTAAACATACACCAACTAGGTAAATATTCGAGGGAAGGAAAGCCGAGACCAACAAAGGTAACCTTTGAGAGAGGGGAGACATGTAGGGAAATATTGTTGAGAAAAAAAAGTCTAAAAGACCTTCAAGAATGCAAAGAAGTGTTCATTAGACGATACAGAACACAGGAAGAGATGGGAAAGATCAAAAACTTGTTGCAAGAGGCAAGAAGGTTAAATGATGAAAGAAATGAAGAAGAGAAGAAAAATTTTCGTTACGGAATACTTCCAGACAAAGGGGAGATAAAGAAGATAATGACAGAAGATCAGGGGATGGGGCCTCATTAAGATTGTTATACACAAATGCTGATGGATTAGCTGGTAAGGCAGTAGAATTAAAAGATAGGATTCACAACAGTAAGGCAGATATAGTAGCAATTACAGAGACTAAGTTGAGTGAGGACATAAACAGTGTCACAGTTTTTCCTAAGGGCTTCAGAATACTAAGGGTCGAAAGATCTGAGAGGACTGGTGGAGGGATAGCACTGCTCATAAGTGAGAGGATTCAAGTTGAAGAAATAAACTTGGCTATAGAAAGTGAGTTCAGGGAATTTCTTGTTGCTCGCATAAATACTGGGTCAGAGAGCATTATAATAACTGTTGTATACAACCCACCAAGGAACCAAAATAGGCTTGAAATTTATGAGGAAAGTCATATAGGTACGATTGAAGTCATAAACTCAGTTGTTAACATGGCGCGGGAGAAAAAATGTAGGATTTTGATTATGGGAGACTTTAATCATAAAGAGATAGATTGGATAAATCTTGACCCACACAGTGGTGAGGACTCCTTTGGGGCAAGATTCCTAGATTGCGTACAAGGGAATTTCCTACACCAACATGTAATGGAACCAACAAGAGCCAGGGGTGGGGATGAGCCATCACTACTTGATCTGGTGTTCACAGATAATGTGTTGGATATTGAAAATATTGAGTATGAACCACCAATTGGAAAGAGTGACCACTGTGTGTTGTTGATGGAGTATATCATTGAAGACATTCTTCCTGAGAGTAGAGGCACTGAGGACATGAGGAGGAACTATCAGAAAGGAGATTACATCAAAATAAATGAGCTTTTTGCAGTTATTGACTGGAGAACCTTATTTTACAACAAATCTGTACAAGAAATGTATGACATCTTTTGTGAGAAATATGGGAAGATAGTAGATTGCTGCATACCTGTCACCAAAGTAGGTGTAATTCATGCCAGAGAGAAATGGTTCGATAATGGGTGTAAAAGAGCTAAGGAGTGGAGAGACAAATGCTGGAAAAGGTATAGGAGGAGAAAAAACATAAATGCCTGGCAAACCTACAAAAGAGCAAGAAATGACTACCTAAGTAAAAGGAGAGAGGCAGAGAAAGATTATGAGAGGGACATCACCAGGAAGGCTAAAGAAAATCCCAAGCTTTTCCACAGCTTTATCAGAGGAAAACTGAAGGTAAAAGAACAGGTTTTAAGGCTAAAGAGAGCGGATGGAAGCATCACTGAGACGGACGAAGAGATCTGCAAAGAATTGAACAAGGAGTTTCAGTCAGTATTTACAGTAGAAAATACCCCACCCCCTCAGATTGCAGTGATAGAAGCTCAAGGGCCGGTATTAGAGAACATCAACCTTACAGCCACAGAGGTATGCAAAGCGCTGATGGATTTAGATGTTCATAAAGCTACAGGTCCTGATGACATATCCCCTCATGTGCTTAAAAAATGCGCAAACACAATATCAGTGGCACTAAGTATCATATTTAAGGAGTCATTGGAGTCGGGGGAGATTCCAAGATGCTGGAAACAAGCAAATGTGATACCTATCTTCAAAAAGGGAAGGAGGGATACGGCTCTGAACTATAGACCAGTTTCCTTGACCAGCATAGTTTGCAAACTTATGGAGAAACTACTAAGGAAACATATCTCTCTTCACTTGGAATCCTTCAACTTTTTGTCAGTGAGGCAACATGGCTTCAGAGAAGGAAGATCAACAGTAACAAACTTATTAGAATTTTATGATGAGGTAAGCCAAATCTTACAGGAAAGAGAGGGCTGGGCAGATTGCATATTCCTAGACTTCCAGAAAGCGTTTGACACTGTTCCACATGGGAGACTTATTAAGAAGCTGCAATCAATGGCTAGAATAGGTGGAAATGTCTTGGAATGGATAAAAACTTACTTAGAAGGAAGGGAACAGAAGGTTAGAGTAAGACACTCAGTGTCTGAATGGAGAAGAGTTAGTAGTGGAGTCCCACAGGGTTCAGTTTTAGGGCCACTTTTGTTCCTTGTATATGTAAATGACCTACCAGAGTCTGTAAATTCATTCATGAATATGTTTGCAGATGATGCAAAGATTGTGAAGAAAGTAAAAAACGAGAACAATGGTAGAGAACTTCAGGAGGATCTAAATAATCTGCATGAGTGGTCAGAAAAGTGGCTAATGAAATTCAATACCTCAAAATGTAAGGTAATGAGAATGGGTACAAGTGCAAGAAGGCCCAAGCTTGACTACTCGGTGGCTGGAGTACAACTTCAAGAGACAGAAAATGAGAGAGATCTAGGAGTAAACATACTGGCAGATTTGTCTCCAGAAATACATATAAATGGCGTAGTAAGGGCAGCATATGCATTCTTATCAAATGTAAGGGTAGCCTTCAGGCACATGGACAAGGAAATGTTCAGAAATATTTATGTAACCTATGTGAGGCCAAAACTCGAATATGCAGCCCCCTTTTGGAATCCGCACTTGAAAAAGCACATAGCTAAGCTTGAAAAAGTTCAAAGACATGCCACGAAACTGGTGCCAGAAATACGCAATCTCGGTTATGATGAGAGGCTGAGGGAATTAGACTTGCCATCACTCGAAGCTAGAAGAGTAAGGGGGGATATGGTGACAGTCTTTAAATTCCTTCATGGTTATGATAGAGTGGATAGGGATCGATATTTCGATATGGCTGGCTCTAGAACTAGAGGTCATAGTTTGAAGCTTCGGAAGAAAACTTGTTTGCAGGATGTAAGGAAATACTTTTTCAGTGTAAGAGTAGTTGATAATTGGAATTCGCTAAGCGAGGAGGTAGTTAATGCTACCTCAATCCATAGTTTTAAGGACAGGTATGATAAGTATCACTAAGTCTAAAAATGGAACCGATCAGGAGACGGGAAGATACGAGCTTTGGGCTCTTTCCCGTAAACACAATTAGGTAATCACAATTAGGTAATCACATATATATATATATATATATATATATATATATATATATATATATATATATATATATATATATATATATATATATATATATATATATATATATATATATATATATATATATATATATATATATATATATACACAAACACACACACACACACACACACATACATATATATATATATATATATATATCACACTACTATATATATATATATATATATATATATATATATATATATATATATATATATATATATATATATATATATATATATATATATATATATATATATATATATATATATATATATATATATATATATATGAATAATCATTTACCCCGACCGGGACTCGAACCTAGGACTTATAATCACTAAGTCAAGGTGCTACCAACTACACACCACAGAAGGTTAAAAGGAATCCAACCTTATAGCTTATATCTGCTATACTTAGAAATGAACGCATTCTATCAGAATGCCACTATGTTCATATTACAGATTTCCCAACCTCATTCGTGGCTTCATTTTCGCATTTAATTCAATTCACAATCTCATTCGGGTCATACAATAACCAAATAAGCACATTGCATATGTGAAAACATGAATCATTATTTACCCCGACCGGGACTCGAACCTAGGACTTATAATTACTAAGTCAAGGCGCTACCAACTACACTCCACAGAAGGTTAAAAGGAATCCAACCTTATAGCTTATATCTGCTATACTTAGGAATGAACGCATTCTATCTGAATGCCACTATGTTCATATTACAGATTCCCAAACCTCATTTGTGGCTTCATTTTCGCATTTAATTCAATTCACAATCTCATTCGGGTCATACAATAACCAAATAAGCACATTACATATGTGAAAACATGAATCACTATTTACCCCGACCAGGACTCGAACCTAGGACTTATAATTACTAAGTCAAGGCGTTACCAACTACACTCCACAGAAGGTTAAAAGGAATCCAACCTTATAGCTTATATCTGCTATACTTAGGAATGAACGCATTATATCTGAATGCCACTATGTTTATATTATAGATTCCCCAACATCATTCGTGGCTTCATTTTCGCATTTAATTCAATTCACAATCTCATTCGGGTCATACAATAACCAAATAAGCACATTATATATGTGAAAACATGAATCATCATTTACCCCGACCGGGACTCGAACCTAGGACTTATAATTACTAAGTCAAGGCGCTACCAACTACATGTTTTCACATATGGAATGTGCTAAGCGAGGAGGTAGTTAATGCTATCTCAATCCATAGTTTTAAGGACAGGTATGATAAGTATCACTGTGTATAAAATAGAACCGATCAGGAGACGGGAAGATGCGAGCTTTGGGCTCTTTCCCGTAAACACAATTATGTAAGTGCAATTAGGTAAGGCGCTGATGGAGTTAGATGTTCATAAAGCTACAGGTCCTGATGACATATCCCCTCATGTACTTAAAAAATGTGCAAACTTAATATCAGTGGCACTAAGTATCATATTTAAAAAGTCACTGGAGTTAGGGGAGATTCCAAGATGCTGGAATCAAGCAAATATGATACCTATCTTCAAAAAGGGAAGGAGGGACACGGCTCTGAACTATACACCAGTTTCCTTGAGGAGCATAGTTTGCACAGTTATGGAGAAACTACTAAGGAAACACATCTCTCTTCACTTGGAATCCTTCAAATTTTTGTCAGTTAGGCAAAATGGCTTCAGAGAAGGTAGATTAACAGTAACTAACTTATTCGAATTTTATGATGAGGTAAGCCGAATCTTACAGGAAAGAGAGGGCTGGGTAGACTGCATATTCCTAGACTTCCAGAAAGCGTTTGACACTGTTCCACATGGGAGAATTATTAGGAAGCTGCAAGCAATGGCTAGAATAGGTGGAAATGTCTTGGAATGGATAAAAACTTACTTAGGCGGAAGGGAACAGAGGGTTAGAGTAAGACACTCAGTGTCTGAATGGAGAAGAGTTAGTAGGGGAGTTCCACAGAGTTCAGTTTTAGGGCCACTTTTGTTCGTTGTATATGTAAATGACCTACCAGAGTCTGTAAATTCATTCATGAATATGTTTGCAGATGATTCAAAGATTGTGAAGAAAGTAAGAAACGAGAACAATGGTAGAGAACTTCAAGAAGATCTAAAGAGTCTGCATGAGTGGTCAGAAAAGTGGCTAATGAAATTCAATACTTCAAAATGTAAGGTAATGAGAATGGGTACAAGTGCAAGAAGGCCCAAGCTTGACTACTCGGTGGCTGGAGTACAACTTCAAGAGAGAAAAAGAGAGAGATCTAGGAGTAAACATACTGGCAGATTTGTCTCCAGAAATACATATAAATGGCATAGTAAGGGCAACATATGCCTTCTTATCAAATGTAAGGGTAGCCTTCAGGCACATGGACAAGGAAATGTTCAGAAATATTTATGTAACGTATGTGAGGCCAAAACTCGAATAAACAGCCCCCTTTTGGAATCCGCAGTTGAAAAAGCACATAGCTAAGCTTGAAAAAGTTCAAAGACATGCCACGAAACTGGTGCCAGAAATAACGCAATCTCAGTTATGATGAGGGGCTGAGGGAATTAGACTTACCATCACTCGAAGCTAGAAGCTTGAGGGGGGATATGGTGACAGTCCTTAAATTCCTTCATGGTTATGATAGAGTGGATAGGGATCGATATTTTGATATGGTAAGCTCTAGAACTAGAGGTCATAGTTTGAAGCTTGGTAAGAAAACTTCTTTGCAGGATGTAAGGAAATACTTTTTCAGTGTAAGAGTAGTTGATAATTGGAATTCGCTAAGCGAGAAAAACAAAACAAACTTAAACAAACTTTATTTCCATTTCAATACAATGGGTATTCGTCAGCCAGGGCAAGCCCCGACCCCCCACTGTGGTGTCCAACCACAGCAGTTCCTGCCAGTAAACAGCTTAAACTCTCGGGCTTGGACGGGAACCGATCTTTCGACCTCGTGAATGCGAAGCCAGCGCGTTACCACTGCACTAGCCAGTTAATGCTATCTCAATCAATAGTTTTAAGGACAGGTATGATAAGTATCACTAAGTACAAAATGGAACCGATCAGGAGATGGGAAGATACGAGCTTTGGGCTCTTTCCCGTAAGCACAATAGGGTATTCACACATACACACACATAAATCTGAAATCCTGCAGAGTATTGTTAGTACAAAACTTATATTTGTTGTATGACGAGACTGTCCAAAATATTAAAGGAAAAAAATTGAAAACATTTTCGTGAGGGGAGAGAGAAGCTGCCATCCAGTTCTGCCTTGAAGGAAATTTAGAAGAGTTGCCAGAGGTGAAGCCATCACATCACATTACCTAATTTTTTGTGTAAACTGGGGAAAGCTCTTAAGCCGTTTACCTGATCCTGTGGTTCCATATATTGTTAAAATCAGTATCCTTCCCATTTATATTAACTTGTTAGTTAGTTTGATACACGAAATAATTGAATAATAAAAAAAAAAACAAATATCCACCTGTCAACAGTACTGAGTTAAGTTGCCAAGTAGTACAGCTGTCTTATTTTCTTCATTTTTTTGCTTTTCTTTTAGCTTTCTCTTTTACTATTTTTTTTTTATTTTGTATATATATTGAGTTAAATGTAAAGTCTAAGCCTGTGATAACATATCTTGGTAAGCAAGTGAGTTTATCAGTTAGGAAGAATATATAGCAGAAACACGTGGGTGCCACCTCAGACACAAATTCGAATTTTCCTTCAGGTTTGACTTTTGTTTTTCTTTTTCTTTTTATCCTTAAATTACCATGGTCAAGTTTTTAAGTTAAGATGTGTGTTACCAGAAAAGAGATAAACTGAGTCACTAAATAGCACTTATATGGAGATATAAAAATTCTGTGTGAAGCTTAATTAAAAGTTTTTCTCTTTTTTTTTCCTCTTTCTCGTCTTCTTTCTATATTCTGTGAGAGGGAGAACATAAAAATGACGCCATCTCTGTCCCAAACCTCTCCCATCCATGGGTCGGTAGGAGGGGTAGCCATTAGGAGACTTAAACAGCAAATCAAGAATTTAGAGGCAATGGTTATAAGCCTTGATGATAAAATTCGGAATATGGATGGAGAAATGAAAGAGAATGAAACACTCAGAGAGCAAATAAGATCTTTGGAGGAAGCAAATAAAGCACAAGGGCAGGAGAGAAAGGAACTAGAAAAATAAAGAAGCTGGAAGGGGAAAAGAGTCAACTAGAATCTAAAATTTTTAAACAAGAAGATAAAAACAAACAGCTGAATGACAACCTAAAGGAATTAGATGTTAGTTCACTGCTCTCTTCTGAGAGAGACGAGATTGCTGCTTGGAATGTCCAGATTAAGGAAAACATTGAACAGTTCAGAAAAGAGTTCCAGGAGCTGAATATGGAAAATGATGCCATGAAAACTTCCTTTGCTGATGCACTAAAGGGGAATGTGGCAGTAAAAGAGGCTGTAAAGGTGGTGGCACTGGAAAACATACAAACAGTTGACTATAAAGAGACAGTAATCGAAAAAATGAAAGACATTGTGATGGAAAGGGCAAACCCACTCATCAGACAGGCACTTGATAAGGAGAAGACAGTGGTAATCTCAGGCATAAGTGAATCCCAGGAGCACACATGGCAGGGAAGACTTGAAGAAAATAAGGCTAGGGTTGTAGACCTGATAAGAAAGCTTGGAGTAGTTTGTGGTCCTGAGGATATTGTAAACATACACCAACTAGGTAAATATTCGAGGGAAGGAAAGCCGAGACCAACAAAAGTAACCTTTGAGAGAGGGGAAACATGTAGGGAAATATTGTTGAGAAAAAGAAGTCTAAAAGACCTTCAAGAATTCAAAGAAGTGTTCATTAGACGATACAGAACACAGGAAGAGATGGGAAAGATCAAAAACTTGTTGCAAGAAGCAAGAAGGTTAAATGATGAAAGAAATGAAGAAGAGAAGAAAAATTTTCGTTACAGAGTTCTTCCAGACAAAGAGGAGATAAAGAAGATAATGACAGAAGATCAGGGGATGGGGCCTCATTAAGATTGTTATACACAAATGCTGATGGATTAGCTGGTAAGGCAGTAGAATTAAAAGATAGGATTCACAACAGTAAGGCAGATATAGTAGCAATTACAGAGACTAAGTTGAGTGAGGACATAAACAGTGTCACAGTTTTTCCTAAGGTCTTTAGAATACTAAGGGTTGAAAGATCTGAGAGGACTGGTGGAGGAATAGCACTGCTCATAAGTGAAAGGATTCAAGTTGAAGAAATAAACTTGGCTATAGAAAGTGAGTTCAAGGAATTTCTTGTTGCTCGCATAAATACTGGGTCAGAGAGCATTATAATAACTGTTGTATACAACCCACCAAGGAACCAAAATAGGCTTGAAGTTTATGAGGAAAGTCATATAGGTACTATTGAAGTCATAAACTCAGTTGTTAACATGGCACGGGAAAAAAAATGTAGGATTTTGATTATGGGAGACTTTAATCATAAAGAGATAGATTGGATAAATCTTGACCCACAGAGTGGTGAGGACTCATTCGGGGCAAGATTCCTAGATTGCGTACAAGGGAATTTCCTACACCAACATGTAATGGACCCAACAAGGGCCAGGGATGGGGATGAGCCTTCACTACTTGATCTAGTGTTCACAGATAATGTGTTGGATATTGAAAAAATTGAGTATGAACCACCAATTGGAAAGAGTGACCACTGTGTGTTGTTGATGGAGTATATCATTGAAGACATTCTTCCTGAGAGTAGAGGCACTGAGGACATGAGGAGGAACTATCCGAAAGGAGATTACATTAAAATGAATGAGCTTTTTGCAGTTCTTGACTGGAGAACCTTATTTTACAACAAATCTGTACAAGAAATGTATGACATCTTTTGTGAGAAATATGGGAAGATAGTAGATTGCTGCATACCTGTCACCAAAGTAGGTGTAATTCATGCCAGAGAGAAATGGTTCGATAATGGGTGTAAAAGAGCTAAGGAGTGGAGAGACAAATGCTGGAAAAGGTATAGGAGGAGAAAAAACATAAATGCCTGGCAAACCTACAAAAGAGCAAGAAATGACTACCTAAGTAAAAGGAGAGAGGCAGAGAGAGACTATGAGAGGGACATCACCAGGAAGGCTAAAGAAAATCCCAAGCTTTTCCACAGCTTTATCAGAGGAAAACTGAAGGTAAAAGAACAGGTTTTAAGGCTAAAGAGAGTGGATGGAAGCATCACTGAGACGGATGAAGAGATCTGCAAAGAATTGAACAAGGAGTTTCAGTCAGTATTTACAGTAGAAAGTACCCCACCCCCCTCAGATTGCAGTGATAGAAGCTCAAGGGAAGGTATTAGAGAACATCAACCTTACAGCCACAGAGGTATGCAAAGCGCTGATGGATTTAGATGTTCATAAAGCTACAGGTCATGATGACATATCCCCTCATGTGCTTAAAAAATGCGCAAACACAATATCAGTGGCACTAAGTATCATATTTAAGGAGTCACTGGAGTCGGGGGAGATCCAAGATGCTGGAAACAAGCAAATGTGATACCTATCTTCAAAAAGGGAAGGAGGGATACGGCTCTGAACTATAGACCAGTTTCCTTGATCAGCATAGTTTGCACAATTATGGAGAAACAACTAAGGAAACATATTTCTCTTCACTTGGAATCCTTCAACTTTTTGTCAGTGAGGCAACATGGCTTCAAAGAAGGTAGATCAACAGTAACAAACTTATTCGAATTTTATGATGAGGTAAGCCAAATCTTACAGAAAAGAGAGGGCTGGGCAGACTGCATATTCCTAGACTTCCAGAAAGCGTTTGACACTGTTCCACATGGGAGACTTATTAGGAAGCTGCAATCAATGGCTAGAATAGGTGGAAATGTTTTGGAATGGATAAAAACTTACTTAGAAGGAAGGGAACAGAAGGTTAGAGTAAGACACTCAGTGTCTGAATGGAGAAGAGTTAGTAGTGGAGTTCCACAGGGTTTAATTTTAGGGCCACTCTTGTTCCTGGTATATGTAAATGACCTACCAGAGTCTGTTAATTCATTCATGAATATGTTTACAGATGATGCAAAGATTGTGAAGAAAGTAGGAAAAGAGAACAGTGGTAGAGAACTTCAGGAAGATCTAAAGGGTCTGCATGAGTGGTCAGAAAAGTGGCTAATGAAATTCAATACTTCATAATGTAAGGTAATGAGAATGGGTACAAGTGCAAGAAGGCCCAAGCTTGACTACTCGATGGTTGGAGTACAACTTCAAGAGACTGAAAAAGAGAAAAACCTAGGAGTAAACATACTGGCAGATTTGTCTCCAGAAATACATATAAATGGCATAGTAAGGGCAGCATATGCCTTCTTATCAAATGTAAGGGTAGCCTTCAGGGTCATGGACAAGGAAATGTTCAGAAATATTTATGTAACCTATGTGAGGCCAAAACTCGAATATGCAGCTTCCTTTTGGTATCTGCACTTGAAAAAGCACATAGTTAAGCTTGAAAAAGTTCCAAGACATGCCACGAAACTGGTGCCAGAAATACGCAATCTCAGTTATGATGAGAGGCTGAGGGAATTAGACTTACCATCACTGGAAGATAGAAGATTGAGGGGGGATATGGTGAAAGTCTTTAAATTCCTTCATGGTTATGATAGAGTGGATGGGGATCGATATTTTGATATGGAAGCCTCCAGAACTAGTTTGAAGCTTGGTAAGAAAACTTCTTTGCAGGATGTAAGGAAATACTTTTTCAGTGTAAGAGTAGTTGATAATTGGAACTGGCTAAGCGAAGAGGTAGTTAATGTTATCTCAATCCATAGTTTTAAGGACAGGTATAATAAGTATCACTAAGTACAAAATGGAACCGATCAGGAGACGGGAAGATACGAGCTTTGGGCTCTTTCCCGTAAAAACTATTAGTAATATATATATATATATATATATATATATATATATATATATATATATATATATATATATATATATATATATATATATCTCAAATAAGCACATTACATATGTGAAAACATGAATCATTTTTTTACCCCGACCGGGACTTGAACCTAGGACTTATAATTACGAAGTCAAGGCGCTACCAACTACACACCACAGAAGTTGAAATGGAATCCAATCTTATAGCTTATATCTGCTATACTTAGGAATAGAATGCGTTCATTCCTAAGTATAGCAGATATAAGCTATAAGGTTGGATTCCTTTTAACCTTCTGTGGTGTGTAGTTGGTAGTGCCTTGACTTTGCAATTATAAGTCCTAGGTTCAAGTCCCAGTCGGGGTAAAAAATAATTCATATATATATATATATATATATATATATATATATATATATATATATATATATATATATATATATATATATATATATATATATATATATATATATATATATATATATTGGCCTGCATTGCCATAATCACTTAATATTTCAAAAATGTCCTACCAAAATCACTTTCTTATGTCACTATAAACTGTATTGAATAATATCAAAACGCTAAAAATCTCACCTTAATATAAATTCCATTTAGGAATGACGCATACTATGTTTCCTTGGGTCACAAAAAACCACAACTCAATTATCTCCCTTTTATTTAGGGTTGCTCATTATCCTGGTGTCAATGCCATGTTCTTGAGGGAATGGAATAACCACTTTAAAATCACAATAGCAAGCTAAAGATTAAAGTTCGTCTCGTTTGAAGAGAAAGAATGACAATGTTCCCCGAGATATGGTTACCACGCTCTGCACTTTTTTCGATATGTTTATCGGCCAAAGGGTAAGAATTATTTTGTAAAAGAAAACGAAAAATATTTAAAGTGTATCAAGGAAAACAAATAAACTCTATGAATTTTTTTTTTTTTAATTTTTACATAATTTTGCTTTAAGAAATATTTTCCTGGGCTATTGAGAGTACAAAATTCCATACTTAAATGTCCGAGATTTTTTATTTTGGCGCCAAAATAAATAAACATGTGGTCCGTAAGCTACAGAGAACCTATACTATTATATTATAATATAACGTAATAAAAACTAAAACTTTATTGTTTCAATTTAATCTTTGAAATATATTGAAATACAATTAAGAAAATATTATAATGCATACTAAGAAAAGCAGCACAAACTAAAGAAACAGGAATTTTTACTTACTTGTAACGCTGTATTTTGTCGTCTGCTTATGTACTGTCTTAGCTCGCAAAAAATAAATACAATTTAAATATAAATTTTGTCACTTCTTAATTTTCGCTTTTCTGGTCCTTTCGACATAATCCAAATAATATAAACATTAAAAGGATCCAACCATGAGCTGTTTGTAAATGTAAATTCTAAAGTCAGTTCTTGCTACTGTGAACACGTGACGGACCTCCTGAAGAATTGGAACCTTCCTCTTTTCAGCAAAGAGCAAAGGTTAGGTCACGTTAGATGAGAAATTGAGCATGGAATTTAAGCTAAAATTTTGACCTAAAATAACCGAACCTAACTATTCTTTGCTCTTGATAAATGGCAGGTCTCAAATTCTTCAGAATAGCCATTGTGAAATGGAAATAAACATTTGTGTCTTTGTCATGACTCTCAAGTGACAAAGAAAGTCATATATTTTGTACAAAGATCTAATGGAATATTACACCCGTCACCTAATTTTACTTTGTCTTTAATTAATATTCTTGTATGGCTCAAAGTCCGAATGTACAACTTGTATCACCGTTCTAGGGCAAATAATTAAAAGTAATGGATCAACTGAAGAATTTACACCCATACTGCCCAAATGAAGAATCTTCCCCAACTGAGATCAAGTGAATAATCTCCCCCCCCCCCGAGTGTTCGGCGTGAAAATTTCAGAGAGAAACTAGAGATGGGGAGTGTTGTGACATTTCAGATGGGAACGGCTGAAGGGATGTGTTAGGTTAGGTTGGGTTAGGTTAGGTTTGGTTAGGTTAGGTCTGTCTGTTTATCTACCTTGGAATATATGGATGAATCCCCCTGGGTGAGTGTGGGGGGATATTCTTCAGTTGCTCCTTGAATTCTTAACATTATCAATCAAAGACATAGCAAAATAAAGCAAATTATAAGTAAACAGAGAAATGTTGACGTCTGCAATGTCTTAGATAAAGGTAAACAAATCGGTTAACTCGTCATAGATATCTCGCCTCTAACTCATAATTAATATATCGCCTCATTGCAGATTTTCATTTAATAGCATATATATTTGACAAATCTAACCTAACCTAACCTAACCCATTTTCTTACTTGTGAATATACACCGAAAGGACCAGAAAGCGAAAATTTTAAGAAGTGACAAAATTGAAATTGAAATAGCAATTTTTTGAGAGATAATACAGTCAGTCAGCAGACAGCAAAAGGCAACATTACAAGTAAGTAAAAAAAATTATATTTCTTGAGTTTTTGTAGCGTTTCTGAATGATTATTATAATACTTTGTTATTTGATTTATAATATATTTTTATTTTATATTAAAAAAAATATACATTTTGTTTTTATTTCATAAAAATATATTGTATTACTATAGCTTTTATGAAGCTTGCAGTTTAATGTTTATTCATGTTGACGCCAAAATTTAAAATGTAAGACAATTAAATAAGGATTTTTGTACTTTCAGTAGGTCAGAAAGATAGAAAATATTTTTTGAAGCAGATACACGTAAAAATTTTCAAATAATCATCTTTTTTTCGTGCATAAAAAAAAAAAAAATAAAAATAAATATATATAAATATATATATATATATATATATATATATATATATATATATATATATATATATATATATATATATATATATATATATATATATATATATGAAAAACAGGTATTACAACAACCCAATATCGAAAATGAATGTGAATTATTATCAGATGTGCTTGGTTTTAAGAAGTGTGAACAAAATTAATAAATTAGAAAAGAAAATGATATTTGAACTTTGGAAAATGAGAAAAATGAAAACACAATCCTGCCAGTAAATAGACACTATAAGTAAATAATAGAAGAGCTGTTCCCAAGGCTGTCCTCAAAGCACACGTTCAACTTATCTGAGTCACAGCTGACGTCACAAACACTGAAGGTTTGTTTACAAATATCAATTTTGCGATTTGCTGGAGCCGTTGCAATAGGCATATCCCACCCAACTATACTACTACTACTACTACTCCAAGATATGGTAAATATATGTATATAATTGAGGTCATATTCTATCATGATATGTTCAATATGACGGCAGGTGTAATGTCTAGTTATGGTTTGCAACTTCGTAAGCTCTTGGATTTTAACTTTAGTTGTACCTTCTTGCTTTACTTTGGGAGGTGACAGACTCACAATCGACCCCACTGTGGGGCGTGAGGAAGGGTATCCAACCGTAATGTCCAGCCACATTCTGGGGGCTGATGCTTTACTTTGTGATTTTGTGGTGTGTTTAGGGTGCGGCATTCACCCACAGGGTGTAGTAACTTATACTAGGTGATGCGCGTATACAACTGGGAAGAGACTTAAGGTGAGGGTAGGATAACACCATTTGTAATAGAGAAGATTTGAATTTTTGTGCCCCCATTACCCTCCCCCAAAATAAATAGGCACAGGTTCTCCATTATTGGTATGGAAGATGACAGTGGATTGATACAATTGGACTCGTCCCAATTTTTAGGTGAAAATTAAAATTTGTTTCTGTTATTTTTGATGTGTTTTAAATGAATGTGACTTTGAAAATTGCCGGAAAATGTATGATAACCTAATATTATGTAACTTAACCTAAATAAAACTGTAATAGTTTTCTCCTCCAAAGTGTGACGTGTCCAGTTGAAAAATTTACCATTTGGTTATATGTACCCTTGTATTTTTGCAGTAATCCAATTTTTTGTTGGTTTTGGATTTGTTTTGAATTACTGTAATAATTTTATTTTCTGGAAAATTACTATTTTTTTTATTTTGTGTGTGTTTGCCCCCCTCTAGCCTCATTGATAAGTATTCAATTGCAAAAAAATGCACCATCATAAAAATTCTTAGCTTCTCCCATCAGGGAGAAGCAGATCAATTGTCTCCATATCACCCTATCCCCTTTGCCCTCCTCTATCACTGCACACCCTCATATCCTCCTTTACAACATCCATAAATCTCCTCATTGTTCTTCTACTCCCCCTCCCTCCTGGCATTCTCCCAACATACTCTTCATCTCTCCTCAGACCATGCCCAAACCATCTCATATTGCAAGAAAAAGCATAATGAGAATAATTGAAAAGCTATGAGAGAAAGTTTTGTCATGAGAACTATTGTTAATGACATTTAGCAAATGTTATGAGAACTATTGTTAATGACATTTAGCAAAAACAAAAACAAACAAACTTTATTTCCATTTCATTATACAATGGGTATTCGTCAGCCGGGGCAAGCCCCAACCCCCCACTGTGGTGTCCAACCACAGCAGTTCCTGCCAGGAAACAGCTTAAACTCTCGGTCTTGGACGGGAACCGATCTTTCGACCTCGTGAATGCGAAGCCAGCGCGTTACCACTGTACTAGCCAGCAGGCAAATGTTTAATAGCTCATGGAAATGGGATTTTGTGGGTAACTCTTACCTGTTACTCTAAAGAATAAAATAACTGAAGCTAACCTCTTCAAATATGAAACCTTACATGCCTCGTAGCAGAAACTGTCTCGGTTCATACAAGTTTCATAGGTAAGGGTTCCAGTTCTCAACTTCACGCTGTGTTCTTGCTTCACCCTTTGTTCTTGCCTTCCACAAGAACAAAGACAAATATCAAAAGGTATCCACTTGGTTGAAAGTGTGTTTTATTGAAGAAAGTCTCCCTTTCTTTTCGTCACATTAAAAGATAGAACTGTTTTACGTCCCTGTGCGTCTGTGTAGTCTTGATGTTTTAAATGGTTGCGTTCACCATACTTGGAGCAGGTAATGTGTGTTTGGGTTTTCTTAATGTGCATTATTTCTGTACTGGTAACTCATAAATTATTCAGTTGTTTTTTTCCCACTTATTTTATTGGTGCAATTTTATTTGATGCACTTTTATTTCAGACATTATCTATTTTTAGTCATAGGATACACTTGCGATATGAATATGTGCTTGTGGCTTGGTCAGGTGTACTTATATATTTATTTTTAATTTTTACTGATAATATCCTTATGAGCATGAGAGGATATGATTTCATATTAATGGCAGATATGATGACTTGACAATGTATGGATTTTGTAAATGTTCATGAGTTCCTGCTAGAATAATGAAGCACACTATGAAAACATACATATGCATTCATACATATACAGTGGGGAGTTGGGGAAAGATGGCAGAAGTACTAGCTTTCATTTTATTGTGGTTAATTTATTTGCAGTTACCTTACTGTTCAAAACCAAGCTGTTTTCATGAGAAGGCCAAGTCAAGCAATACATAGCCTTTAAATAATTCATACTATTGTCAGCAGGAAATTAGTTTTTTAATGTATTTTTTTATAATTTTCTTTAGTATATCTCAGCTTATTCGTCATTTTGATTGTTTGGTATTTTAGTATGTACTGTATTTCTCGTCGAGATGTTGACTATTTGTTAATATTAATGGAGTTTATTAGCAGTATTTAAAGGAGGACAAGACGAGAGATGTGTATGGGAATACTAAGCTATTGTGGTATAAAACCTTTAGAGTATACAGACACTCCCCAACGTACGAACAAGTTAGGTTTCATAAGTCCGTTCATAAGTAGAATTGTTTGGAAGTTTTGTTTAGGTAAAAAAAAGGTACTGTATGCTACATACATATACACTACTGTACAGTACTTAAGCGAAAGACTCTTAACTACTACATAAAACAAAGTATACAGTATTAATGAATTTTTTGTTCATAAAACATTTTTTTAATACAGTACTGTGTATATGTTGTAAGCACCAGAGAGGACTGCAATTTTTACACAAGTTTCTAAGAGCCTTTGTTTTAGATATCCCTGTTGAAGATAGTGATAGAGAGTTTCTTCTCCCAAAGAGTTATACCCTCTTCTCCAGAAAATGTCTTAAGCAATGAAATACCTTTTGCGTTGGAGTATGAGTTGAAAACACTTTCCCAGAAAATTGTCTTCAGGAAGGATTGTTTTGCACTTGCTGTGTCACACTGATGCTTTAGCAACTTATGAAATATCCAGAGATTTCTTCACTACCATTTAATGTTTTTCAAACCTTGGAAAAGCACCAAGGCATTACAAGTTCAGAACAATCTTTGCTGAAGATACTTTTATGGACAATGATGTTTGAACCTCTCTGGAAGTGAAACTTCCTGGTCTTTGTCTTTATGAGATGAATCTCTCTATCACTCTTCAACAGCGATATCTTGAACTTTTGGTCCTGGAACCTTGTTAATAATCCTAATAGCATGTTTGAGAGTTCTGATCCATGCATGCTCCCATGACAGTGCCAGAAGTAGTACCCCTTCATAGGTCTGGTAGAACTATAAAACTGCCAGAGCAGTTAGATATATAAAATAGATATATATTCGAAGTTAACTAGTATTATGATTATAATCCTTTGCATATTTTGAAAATAGAAGTTGATTTTTTTCTAAGGGAAAAGGAAATGTGAGAGTTGAGGTATGATTATTTATTATTGTTTCTTATATATTCTGATTGCTTTCTTATTAGTATTTATTTCCTATTAAATAGAGTTTAATTCTCTTGTTTTGATATTCTTGTACTTATACTTGAATCGCCTATTGTTGATACCCGGATGAGTGGCTTTTTTGTTTATACCAGCTTCAAGAATAAAGCTGAAGTTTTGATATATATTTGATTTTACCCTAGTTTTAAATATAAAAGCCTTAGGACCCAATATAAACCCTGTTGGAAAGAACCAGCAATGTACATAGTTAGCACATGCAGTTCCGTAATCACGGTAATGATATTGGGTCAGTATTGGAAATTTGAGTTTGATGTGAGTGAATTCCTACTAGCATAGTAATCCTATTAATGATTAGTTTCTTAACAAATTTCTGATTAATATTACTATGGGTGAGCTCTATTCTGTTAATATTCCTCAGATTCTTGGAGGCCTCCAAGGGGCCGTGGTAGCTTACTGGTTAAAATTCTCAATTCCGGAAGTGACAAACCTGCTTTCAATCCCACCGCGGAATGTTTGAAAAGGCGTCTAGCCCTAATATCCCAGGTCATGCATGTCTCTGTCCACTCCTATTCGAATAGAAAATAATAGTGACACATAAAGCAGTAAAAAAATTCTTGAAGGCCTGAAAAGCATCTGCAACTAGCTAACTTGCTTACTTGATATTCTAGAAAAACTCTGAGTAGTAAACAGAAATAGCTCGAGTTTTGTTGCTGGCATTGCA
>JAXCGZ010011631.1:80000-82500 GCA_037179515.1 Halocaridina rubra | reverse complement strand
AGCTGGACATATAGACGTAAATTATAATTTATCAGAAATTGTTAACAATAGTGAAGCAATGAATGGTTTTCAACTATTTTGATTATTACCCGTGTATTACCCGGCAGTTGTAGAATGCGTGAGGCAAGTCTCCCTCTTAGATATAGTTTACTTGCTACATAATAGCTACCCATTCTATTTTTTTTCTCTTATGATTATGACACTAGGACGGCCCCCCGAATATAAAATAAATCAACCTTCATCGGGGCTGGGCACGAAGAAAACATGAAGAGAAACTGAGATGAGAAGTATTGTGACTTGTCCGATTTGATGGGATAATAAGACATTATCTATCTGTCTCGCTATCTATCTATCTATCTATATTTATGTACATATACACACATACAGACACACAGACACACAGACACACACACACACAGATATATATATATATATATATATATATATATATATATATATATATATATATATATATATATATATATATATATATTTATATATATATATATATATATATATATATATATATATATATATATATATATATATATATATATATATATATATATATATATATATATATATAAATGCCATATTTCTTCTTAAGGAAGGGGAGGCTGAGTCAGATCAAGAAAACTTGACTCTTTGTGGAAGGAAAATACTAGGGAGGAGATTCTCATTCCTCTTGCTCCCCCCCCCAAATAGTCGACTTTTAAGGCACGCAGGAAAACACAGTGGAGGTATTCTTTGCTCCACTCAGGGGGAACATTTACTCACCAATAGCTCTTACTTAAAATGAGAATGGAGTGATATGATAAATACAATATACTGGTTGTATGTATATATATATATATATATATATATATATATATATATATATATATATATATATATATATATATATATATATATATATATATATATATATATATATATATATATATATATATATATATATATATATATATATATATATATATATATATATATATATATATATATATATATATATATATATATATATATATATATATACATACATATATATATATATATATATATATATATATATATATATATATATATATATATATATATATATATCTGAATAATATGTGTGTGTGTGTGTTAATGTGTGTGCTCGCTATTGTGTGTGTGTATGTGTGTGTAAGAGAGAGAAAAAATGTGTGTGGCTGACTCTCTTGAACAACTACTTAGTTTTTGTGTCTATATCCTTTTTTTTTATTAAGTTTATTGTTTCCTATTATTGACAAATACTGTATATAATGATATCGAAGAGAGATTTTCCTAGTATCAAAGGCGATTCTATTTATAACTGACCATCAATTATTGGCAGAAGGTCAACTTCCTAAAGCATGCAAAGGTCCAAATTATGTCGTACTTTGAATTTTACTACCTTTATCGTAATTTCTCTCCTATATATAACACCACATGCTACAGTTACAGGTGTAATGCTTTGCATCTTTTTTTTTTTATATGATTGCGTTTTCTCTCTTTTTATATTGTCAATTCTCTTTGGAGTCTAAACCTGCTAAGTGTAAATTCACTGCCACTAGATATCATATTATTCTGACTTATCATATATTTTCCTTCCTTACATACTGAGATGCTGCATTGGAAGGTAAATGTTTTGGAAATTCTTTGTGTCCTGTTAGAAAATGAGTGAAATTTTTACTCTTCGACTTTTACATGGACAAGTCTTATTTTATGAGCTTAGGCATATTAATTTAAGCTAGGTTATCTACGGCCAGACCAGGTAATATGCATGCAGACCTTGGATAGAAATAACTAAAAGAAATGGATGGCTGATATATATAAAATCAGCCATCCATTTCTTTTAGTTATTTCTATGGCTTGGATCCCCCCAGGGGGGATCCAAACCATACACAGAACGGTGTAAGATGCGTTTATGAAATCCATTTGTGTGTATCTAGCTAACTAACAATATGGTATCCTAGGTTTACACTGTTTAAGAAATCGGGCCTTTAACTTACTAAACCAAGGACATAGAAGCCTAAGGTTACTAAGTCCGTAAACCCAGCTAAGATTATGCGCTGAAACGCAATTTGATTTACCACACACGACCCTTTACCACCTGCTTCTGTCCTCTTTTGCAATGTAAGTTCATTGCAAGAGGAGCACAGATAAAATCCAGACACTTCCAGGTTAGGATATTACTTATCTTGCTTTTGGAAGGAAATGAACTTACATTGCAAAAGAGGACAGAAGCAGGTGGTAAAGGGTCGTGTTTGGTAAATCAAATTTCGTTTCAGCGCATAATCTTAGCTGGGTTTACGGACTTAGTAACCTTAGGCTTCTATGTCCTTGGCTTAGTGAGTTAAAGGCCCGATTTCTTAAAAAAGTGTAAATCTAGGATACCATATTGTTAGTTAGCTAGATACACACAAATGGATTTCATAAACGCATCTTACACCGTTCTGTGTATGGTTTGGATCCCCCCTGGGGGGATCCAAGCCAT
>JAXCGZ010011631.1:50000-72500 GCA_037179515.1 Halocaridina rubra | reverse complement strand
TAATAATAATAATAATAATAATAATAATAATAATAATAATAATAATAATAATAATAATAATAACAATAATAATTATAATTATACTCTCCATGATATATCGAGTGTTCAAACATTAGTGCCCTTTCATTCATCGTATTATCTCCCTAGCCATAAAAAATAATTTACAAGTGGTATAGCGCCTGGCTCTCACCAAGGAGGCCCCGAATTCTCTATAACAGAATCACTCGGAAATAAAAAGGAGAGGATTATGACAACAAGATTACTTGGTACATCATTAGATATGATATGTTAATGATGCATCAGCATATTGATAGCTTTGGCTTCAAAAAGAGCAGAAGTTTTATCAGGCAATGGACTCCACTCTCCCTCTCTTCGCCCCCTTAAAATAAAAAAGCTTTGAAGACTTCATGGAGTTCTATTTAAGGTTAGACTTAGAACGAGTTTTTGTACTCGTAAACCAATTATAAAACAAGGTATTTTTTTTACAGCATAGCCAAGTTCCGCAGTCAGTTTCTGAAGCATGTTACTAGAAGTTGCATTTGTTATGAGGCAATAAATCACATTCTCTTTTTGTATATCACAATTGAATTAACTGAATTTGCGACATAATGATAGGTATATTCACAAATTATTATCATGAAAGTTTTACCATGAATAATCTCATTAACTTTTCTTGCATATTTTTTGAACTAATTAATCACGTCACTAGCTTTAATAGAAGTTATAAATCCATATTATACTTCCTGAAAAAGACTAATGAAGTAAGGCACTTCTATCCCTTAGCTCCCTTATCTCTTTTAGTCGCATACATTTAATTTAATGTGTGCGTTGACCACTGGTGGGTTGGGGAGGGATAAAATGGAGATTAATGGTTGCAGTGGCGTCTCTCAGTATGTGTGGCATCAGTATATGTTCCAAGTTCCTCACTTTTAACAACCTCTGTGGCCCTGTGAACTAAACTGTGGAGTTCTAGTCTAGAGTTATCAAGACTAGACTCCAGAGAAGGAAGGAATATTATTTGAAGACATTTAATAATGAATTATTGTAATTCACTGGTTCTATTATGATAATTACAACAACAACAACAACAACAACAACAACAACAACAACAACAACAACAATAATAATAATAATAATAATAATAATAATAATAATAATAATAATAATAATAATAATAATAATAATAATAATAATAATAATAATAATAATAATAATAATAATAATGATAATAATAATAATAATAATAATATTAATAATAATAATAATAATAATAATAATAATAATAATAATAATAATAATAATAATAATAATAATAATAATAATAATATAAAAAATAATAATAATAATAATAATAATAATAATAATAATAATAATAATAATAATAATAATAATAATGATAATAATAATAATAATAATAATAATAATAATAATAATAATAAAAATAATAATTATAGTAATAAAAATAATAATGATAATAATAATAATAATAATAATAATAATAATAATAATAATAATAATAATAATAATAATAATAATAATAATAATAACAATAATAATGGATTCGGTTTTACGTCACGAACTCCCTTTTCTACTAAGGGCTAGTATGGTTGCCTTCTTACGAAGGACTTATTTTGCCAGATGTAATCGTGTATGCCCTTTGCTAACCTCAGTCCGTGGCGAATAATAATAATAATAATAATAATAATAATAATAATAATGATAATAATAATAATAATAATAATAATAATAATAATAATAATAATAATAATAATAATAATAATAATAATAATTATTGTTACTAACAACAATGATAATGATACTGAAAATAAAATTTAAAATGGAAATCCATGCTGGTATTTAGATATATTTAAATACAATATATTATTGTAAAAATGACATCCTCAGCTCTTGGACCATACTAACCCCGATATGCAGAGTCTTTCCCTGTTAGGCTATGCTTTGAGATTCGTCACTTCTGTTGGATGTAGTCCTCTGTGAATTCTGAAGTTCATCCTGTCTCTGCGTTCTTTTAGTCTCGCAGGGAAATTGTGTTCCCCACTCATCTCAAGTTCTTACGGGGCCATTAGGAACGAGACGTTTTGCGAATAGCCCCCTGTCCCCAAGAGTCAACTGGGGATGCTCATTATTCTTCATGTTAGTGATCAATATCTTTATCCAAACCGTTTTATATAGGTATTGATTAAAGCAGAAGGCAAAGAAAGAAATTAAATTTTGCATTCCTCCCTCCATTATTATATTATAGCAACATAAGGATGTTTTGGGGGATTTATTGGCGCTCTCTCAGCAGCTTTCCTGGCAATAAATAAATTTGCTTTGTAAGAAAAAACACTTAATAAAACGTTATTCTGTGAACTTCTTTCCAATGATATTTAGCCAAATCCTTACTCACTGCTTCCCTTTATGCTCTTTTGTGTTCTTTTTTCCAGTCATTTCCCCGTTTCCCAAAGTAAATATTGATATAGTCTTGAGACAAGTTATCTAGCATGTTATTTTAAAATTGGCTTGGAATGATGTTAGGATACCCAAATAAGATGTCCGGAAAACCTTAACGAGTGTCTCCAGTTTTACACTGGAATATTCTATTAGTCATATTTTAGAAGTAATCTTAATTAGTGTATCTATTCTTTCCTAATTCCTTCTCTCTTTGTCGTCTTACGTGGTAAGAGGTAGTTTTGTGGTAGAGAATGGGATCCGGGAAGCAACTCACGTCGGTCTGATCAAATCGCCGGCCGTTGGGAATAATAATAATAATAATAATAATAAGCCTTTATTTCCAAAGTACATTGGCTATTCAAATAAGATACATATATATTCCAGATAGACATCTGTGGTGTACGATATAGACATACTAAAACAAACAAATCATAAAGATGAGTGTACCATTAAAAATTACAAGTAAAATCTTCCTTTAAGAGTAACTTCTTAAGATTATATATAAAAGTATACACTGAACCAGCATTTTTTAGTTCTCTGGGAAGCTGATTATATAAATGAGGTCCACGAATGTTTATATCTCTTGAGCCAATATCAGTTTTAGACCTTCGTACTAATAAATCTTCCCCTTGATGGGTAGTTAACCCGGTAACTGAGCTTACTGTAGAAAAATTATACAAGCAATCAGGAAGATTGTTTCTTAGTATATTAAAAACAAAGGTACATATATCAAAAACATATTTATCTCTAATCTTTATCCATTCTAGATCTTTTAAAACAGGAGAGATGTGCTCGTATTTTCTTACATTGCCAACAGCCACTCGTGCTGCAAAGTTTTGTAACTTTTGTATTCTTTGTAATTGAGTCTTATTTGTACATCCCCAAACTTTGAGACAGTAATTAATTAAACTCATAGCTAAGGACTGGACAATTATTATACGAGTTGATGTTTCAAATGAGTCTTTTACCCTATTTAGATATATTAGAGTACCCATTACTTTTTTATAAATTTCATCTATATGCATTTCAAAATTCATGTAACGGTCAAAATAGACACCTAGGTTCTTTACCGAGTTCATTGGCTTAATGATATTACCGTTAAAATTTATATGAAGATTGTCATCAACTTCTGATAATAATTGTCTGGATCCGATAAGAATAGATTGGGTTTTAGTTTCATTGAGTAACAAACCATTTTTTAGAAAATAACGTTTAGCCATATACAAAATTTCTTCTGCTCTACGAATAATATTTTCTAAATCATTAATTTCTCCTTTAATTAAGATTTGAGTATCGTCAGCATATTGAATGACATAACAGTTAGGTAAATATTTTACTAGATCGTTTACATATATTAGAAAAAGCATAGGTCCTAGGATCGATCCCTGAGGGACCCCAAACAATACCTTCTTGGAACTTGAAACTACATCTTTTATTCTGACTGACTGGTAGCGGTTTTTTAAATAGTTCTCGAACCAGCTTGGGTCAATGTTCATTTTTTTGCATTTTTCTAATAATATACTATGGTTTACACTATCAAAAGCTTTAGAAAGATCGAGTAGTAGTAGCAATGATATTTTCTTATTATCTATATTTTTGTATATTTCATCTGATATTTTCAATAAGGCAGTTTCAGTTGATAATTTTGGCCTGAAACCGTGTTGACTTTTTGCAATAAGTTTATTTTTTTCAAGAAACTCACTTAACTGATTTGCAACAATCTTTTCAAGTATCTTTGATAAAATTGGTAGTAAAGAGATTGGTCTATAGTTAGAGACGTCGTCAGGATTTCCATTTTTAAAACCAGGAATTACATGGGGATTTTTCCATAAATCTGGGTAAATATTGTTAGCTATGGAAGTATTGATTATTACCGTCAGATAATATGCTATTACAAATAATGAATCTCTAATAAAACGAAAAAAAATTCCATCTGATCCATATGCATTAGAGTCTTTCGGATTTTTTATTACTAAGATTACTGTATTACAATCTACTGTAGTAGGGTTAAAGACATCATTACTTCTATTGAATGCACAATGTTCTTCCAAATTAACATTATTATTATTATTACTACCATCATCACTATTATCATTACCATTACTACCACCATCATTATTATTTACACCATTATCAACATTACTATTATTATTACTACTATCATCATCATTGTTAATACCACCATTACTATTATTTATTTCATTTATTATTTCTTTTTTCGTTTTTTCAAAGGTTTTTTTTCCCCACTTCAGCTAAAAATTTATTGAAATCTTCTGCTTTAGCACTTACATCTACCTCATCGGGTATAATTGATATGTTACTACTTTTATTACAGTTATTGGAAAGCATGGTTCTAGCAATTTTCCATGTATCAGAGATATTGCCTTTAGCGTTTTGAAATTCATTTTTGTAATACTGTTTCTTACTGTTACTTAATAATGATTTTACTTGTTTCTTATGCTCTGTAAACTTTTCTCTTAAAGGGATATTATCTCTGTAGTTTTACTTCATTTTGTAGTTTGTCTCTTTCTTTCATAATGTTTTTTATGTCATCTGTTATCCAAGGAGCGGGGGGACGAAATATTTCTCTTGTCACGAGTGGTGCACATCGATCTATACATGATGATAAGACACTGGTTAAAATTCTTACTTGTATATTTATATTATCGGTATATAGAATTTCATTTAATTTATGTACTTCATTCATAAGTAAACTACAAAGTAATTCTTGTGAATAATTTCTTAAGCATCTGAATGTTTTAAAGATTGGTTGTCTCTTTGGTTTGCGAATATTTAGGGACGTTACAATTTCCTCGTGGTCTGCTATAGGGCTTGGCATTACGTCACACTTAGTTATCATATGTTTGGAGTTTGTTATTACTAGATCGATTAGGGAAACTGAAGTGGGAGTGATTCTAGTTGGTTTATTTATAATCTGTTCTAGATTTAAATTCTTAATAAGTCTACTCATTTTATTTTCTCTTTTTAGTTGATCATCATTAAAATCGCCATATATAAAAACTGGTTTGTTTTTTAAAATTATCTCCTTAAAAACGTCCAAAATATAGCTAAAAGAGGTTACCGGGGCTTTGGGGTGGCGGAACACGCAGCCTATGATAATAGAAGGAAACTTTTTATGTTGGACAGAGATCCATTTATCTTCCACTCCTTCGTGCTTCTCAGTTTCAAGATTTAGTTCAGTGGCCTTCAAATAATTTTTAACAAATAAACATACACCTCCACCTCTACCACTGTCATAGCGATAAATATTATATGAAGGAATATTAATAACTGCATTATTAATTGACGGATACAGCCATGATTCGCTAATGCAAAGAACAGCAATATTTTCTTGTACAAGCATATGTTCAATTTCTAGTATATGGGATAACAAAGTTTGTGCATTTATATGTACGACAGATAATCTATCATTTTATTTACAAGTAACTTTCACATCGGCAGCAGTAACAGAAACAGCAGGAGACAAGGTATTACCATGTTTCATTAGGGTGGTATCCATAGTCATAGTTGTAGTTTCGACTGTGTGATTCTGCTGGGAATTCATCATTGTAGTGTGTTCTGGGGTTAGCCCATGGATCCTGGTGTCTGTACCTGCCGTTGGATGTGTAACGCTGGTTTGAGTACGTGCCGTGGTATGATCGGGCCTTCCCAAAGTCTGTATGCCTAGGTGAGTGTCTAGGGTTGTAAGAGCCATCACTCCAGAAGTCTCTTGTGCGTGGACGGTGATAAGAGAGGTTTGTATCGTGTCTCTTTCTGTAGTCTCGCGTATAGGGGATTGTTTCATTAGCTCTTTGCTGTTTATTTTGGTATGACTGTAGGTTGGGTCCATTGTTTGCCCCCACGAAATGGCTGGACACTTGTGCCTGTAGGCCATTGATTCAGTTTGTAAGGCACATATTCAAATCCTTTCGATATCGTTATTGCGAAGGAAACCCAGTCTGGTTTGTGAGAAAGCTCCTTAATCAAGACTTCTTCAGAAGGAATGCCTTGATTTGTCAATGTATTACGTATTTCTCTCTCAAAGGGGTTGCCAGGAATGCGAATATATATTTGAGCTGTAACCCTTGCACTTGCATTATTGGGCAACTGTGGCTGTGGGGGAGAGGACTTTGATGGAATGTTTAGAATAGAGATTGCTGCTATTTTGTCTTTTCTGTTTTCTTCATTGTTTTGCAGCCTATTGCTGGGTTGGTTATTTGTGATGGAAGATGTAATTTGGGTGTCCTGGTTAGTGACAGTTGCTGTGTTGTTAGGAGTAGTGGAGATTGACTCTATATCTTCTTCGCTGTTTTGCAACTCTTTACCAGGTTGGTTGTTTGTGCTGGGAAGAATCTTGTTCTGGTTAGTGCCTGTTGTTGCATTGTTAGGAGTAGTGGGAAAGGACGCTGTTGTTTCATCACTATTTTGTAACCTGTTACTGATTTGATTATTTATGCTAGATGGTGTATTCAGGTTGTGTTGATGACTATCACTTTTATCTGGGTCTACCTCTTCTTCACTACCACTGTCACATTCGTCACTCAATGCACTGAAGGAATTGTGAGTAGAGACAGAAAACCTAGTTTGCAAAACCTGAGGGTTGTTGATAGAAGGGACATCATTGTTGTTAGGTGACAGCACTGAACTGAGAGGTGGAGATGTTTCTAATAGCAGTTTCAACCTAGAATTATCTCTTTTAAGTAGGACAATGTCAGATTCTAGTAAACCCACCTTGTGTTGTAAGGCTTTCACCTTTTCAGCATCTGCTTCCAAAATTTTCACCTTATCTGCAAGACTTTCTATCATTCGATGTAGGTCTCCTAGGTCGTGTGTTTTTTTAGACTCTATGGATTTTACAACCGAAGTTTGAGGTTGAAAGAGTTTGTCAAGTTCACCATTTATTGCATTCATTGAGATATTCAGGACACTTGCGCTAAAAATGATTATGTTTGTAATTATTTCTTTTTTTACACATTTTTTTATGATGTGTTTACCACTGTATTGGGGAAAGAGTTCCACTACCTTCGAAAGCAAAAGTTGACTTGTTTTGTACAGAGTGACTTTTTTAATTTTTTCCAATTCCCTTCTGATGTCCTCACGTGAATATACGAATATTCTGTCCAGAGATGATATAAACACTTCGGGAAAATTATCAGTATTTACACACGTAAGGTCATAAAGGTCAACATTTCCCAATGAGGACATTCTGGTGTGAATGGGAGGGAAACTGCGGTATGAGGGGAACTGCAGGTTCACCTAAGAAAGGTCCTTTTTAGGTCGGTCGCGAGAGGTTGTGGTTGAAATCGGTAACACTGGGAGAGACACTCTCAACGGTTTCTGATATGTTATAAGATTATAATGAATTTTCTTTGTATCTTTTTAAACACAAAAGTTGTAATAATCACTCTGACTTAAATTTGAAGATTTATATTTCAGTATGCTTTCGTTAATTTTATAGCTGTGAAAGGCAATCATGCTTAACCACCCAGCTTCAACATGTCTGTATCCACGGCCATATGAATTGCGACATATATAACGGTATGCAGTATATATATATATATATATATATATATATATATATATATATATATATATATATATATATATATATATATATATATATATATATATATATATATATATATATGTATATATATATATATATATATATATATATATATATATATATATATATATATATATATATATATATATATATATATATATATATATATATATATATATATATATATATATATATATATATATATATATATATATATATATATATATATATATATATATATATATATATATATATATATATAAACAGTGATAATAACGATATTATTGTCCACGGAATTCTTTTTGAAGACATTAGGGGACTCGAACTAGCGTCGACAGCCAAAAAGTCATGCTGCCTTAACCAACTATACCACTATAACAAACGAAAGCCTAAAGTTTATAATACAGTTTGTATATGCGAACAGCTCTCCCATCGACCTTTTAATCAACTTGATAAAGTTGTACATGGTATTAAGTATCTATATGTACAATTAAAACGTGATTTTAGTTGATAATAGTTTTGTTAATATCACTGTTTAATTGTGAATATATGTACTTAATACAGCTTAAAACTTTACCATGTTGATTTGAGAGGTCTATGAGAAAGATACTTAAATATACAGGCTGTGCCATGAATTCAGACTTTTGTCTCTCATATTGATTCACTTGGTTAAGGCGACGCTAGTTCGAGTCCGCTGGTATCTTATTTATTTTTCATGGATAATAGTGCAAATAAACACACACACACACACATTCAAACACACACACACATAACACACACACACACACATACATACATACATACATACACATATCAATATATATATATATATATATATATATATATATATATATATATATATATATATATATATATATATATATATTATATATCAATATATATATATATATATATATATATATCAATATATATATATATATCAATATATATATATATATATATATATATATATATATATATATATATATATATATATATATATATATATATATATATATATATATATATATATATATATATATATATATATATATATATTATATATACATATATATAAATACATATATATATATATATCTATATATATATATATCTATATATATATATATATATATATATATATATATATATATATATATATATATATATATATATATATATATATATATATATATATATATATATATATATATTATCAAATAAGCACATTACATATGTGAAAACATGAATCATTTTTTAACCCGACCGGGACTCGAACCTAGGACTTATGATTATTAAATCAAGGCGCTACCACTACACCACAGAAGGTTAAAAAGAATCCAACCTTATAGCTTACACCTGCTATACTTAGGAATGAAAGCATTCTAACTGAATGCCACTATGTTCATATTACAGATTCCCCAACCTTACTCGTGGCTTCATTTTAGCATTTAATTCAATTCCCAATCTCATTCGGGCCATGAAATTATCAAATAAGCACATTACATATGTGAAAACATGAATCATTTTTTACCCCGACCGGGACTCGAACCTAGGACTTATGATTATTAAGTCAAGGCGCTACCACTACACCACAGAAGGTTAAAAGGAATCCAACGTTATAGCTTATATCTGCTATACTTAGGAATGAACGCATTCTAACTGAATGCCACTATGTTCATATTACAGATTCCCCGTTCATTCTTAAGTATATATATATATATATATATATATATATATATATATATATATATATATATATATATATATATATATATATATATATATATATATATATATATAACCAAATAAGCACATTACATATGTGAAAACATGAATCATTTTTTTTTACCCCGACCGGGACTCGAACCTAGGACTTATGATTACTAAGTCAAGGCGCTACCAATGCACCACAGAAGGTTAAAAGGAATCCTATCTTATAGCTTATATCTGCTATACTTAGGAATGAACGCATTCTATCTGAATGCCACTATGTTCATATTACAGATTTCCCATCATCACTCGTGGATTCATTTTCGCATTTAATACAAATCCCAATCTCATTCGGGCATTACAATAACCAAATAAGCACATTACATATGTGAAAACATGAATAATTTTTTTTTTTTTACCCCGACCGGGACTCGAACCTAGGACTTATGATTACTAAGTCAAGGCGCTACCAATGCACCACAGAAGGGTAAAAGGAATCCAACCTTATAGCTTATATCTGCTATTCTTAGGAATGAACGCATTCTATCTGAATGCCAGTATGTTCATATTACAGATTCCCCAACCTCACTCGTGGATTCATTTTCGCATTTAATTCAAATCCCAATCTCATTCGGGAATTACAATAACCAGATAAGCACATTACATATGTGAAAACATGAATAATTTTTTTTTACCCCGACTGGGACTCGAACCTAGGACTTGTGATTACTAGGTTAAGGCGCTACCAATGCACCACAGAAGGTTAAAAGGAATCCAATCTTATAGCTTATATCTGCTATACTTAGGAATGAACGCATTCTATCTGAATGCCAGTATGTTCATATTACAGATTCCCCAACCTCACTCGTGGATTCATTTTTGCATTTAATTCAAATCCCAGTAATCATATGTCCTAGGTTCGAGTCCCGGTCGGGGTAAAAAAAAATGATTCATGTTTTCACATATGTAATGTGCTTATTTGGTTATTGTAATGCCCGAATGAGATTGGGATTTGAATTAAATGCAAAAATGAATCCACGAGTGAGGTTGGGGAATCTGTAATATGAACATACTGGCATTCAGAAAGAATGCGTTCATTCCTAAGTATAGCAGATATAAGCTATAAGGTTGGATTCCTTTTAACCTTCTGTGGTGCATTGGTAGCGCTTTGACTTAGTAATCATAAGTCCTAGGTTTGAGTCCCGGTCGGGGTAAAAAAAAAAAAATTATTCATATATTATATATATATATATATATATATATATATATATATATATATATATATATATATATGTATATATATATTTATATATATATATATATATATATATATATATATATATATATATATATATATATATATATATATATATATATATATATATATATATATATATATATATATATATATATATATATATATATATATATATATATATATGCATATATATATATATATATATATATATATATATATATATATATATATATATATATATATATATATATATATATATATATATATATATATATATATATATATATATATATATATATATATATATATATATATATATATATATATATATATATATATATATATATATATATATATATATATATATATATATATATATATATATATATATATATACATATATATATATATATATATATATATATATATATATATATAAATGGATATATATATATATGTATATATATATATATATATATATATATATATATATATATATATATATATATATATATATATATATATATATATATATATATATATATATATATATATATATATATATATATATATATATATATATATATATATATATATATATATATATATATATGCATATATATATATATATATATATATATATATATATATATATATATATATATATATATATATATATATATATATATATATATATATATATATATATATTATATATATATATATATATATATATATATATATATATATATATATATATATATATATATATATATATATATATATATATATATATATATATATATATATATATATATATATATATGCATATATATATATATATATATATATATATATATATATATATATATATATATATATATATATATATATATATATATATATATATTGAGAGAGTGAGAGAGAGAGAGAGAGAGAGAGAGAGAGAGAGAGAGAGAGAGAGAGAGAGAGAGAGAGAGAGAGAGAAAGTGAGAGAGATATGATACGAAGGAATAATGGAGTGCTGAAATCGTTTAGTTGCTCGGAAGATGGACAAATAATATAACTCGGCACTCCATCGTTTCATTATTCCTTTGTAGAAGCCATCTGAATATCTGTGTCATGTGTTGATATTTAAGTGATATTTAGACACCCACATATACACACATTGAGCCTATAGTGACTGTTGGAGATAACCTATCAAGGAATCAACATAAGCTAGAAGTTTTTGAGGAAAATCATATAGGTAGTATCGAAATCATAAATTCTGTTGTTAAGATCGCACGGAAGAAAAAGTGTAGGATTTTAATTATGGGAGATTTTGACCATAGAGAAATAGATTGGATAATCTTGACAGGCACAGTGGGGAGGACTTAGCTGGGACAAGATTCCTAGCTTGCGTGTAAGGAAATTTCCTACACCAACATATACTGGTACCAACGATGGCCAGGAGTAGGGATGAGTCATGACTGCATGATCTAGTATTCATAGATAATGTGTTGGATATTGAGAAAACTGAATATTAACCACCAATTGGAAAAGTGACCACTGTCTGTTGTTGATGGAGTATATCATTGAAGATGTTCTGACTGAAAGAAAAGGCACTGAGAAGAGCATAAGGAGGAACTATCCGAAAGGAATTGCATCATTGTTAATGACTTTTTAACAGTTATTGACTGGAAGACCTTATTTAACAACAAATCTGTACATAAATGAACGAAATCTTTTTTTAGGCTTAAGGGAAGATAATCAGTTGTTGCATACCTTCCACCTAAATAAGAGTTATTAATGCCATAGAGAAATAGTTCAATAATGAGTGTAAGAGAATTAAGTAGTGGGGAGACAAATGCTTGAAAAAGTATAGGAGGAGAAAAACATAAATGCCTGGCATGCTTATAAAAGAGCAAGAAATTATTACTTAAGTAAAACAAGAGAGGTTGAGAGAGATTATGAAAGGGATAACACCAGGAAAGCAAAAGAAAATTCCAAACTTTTCCACAGCTTTATCAGAGGAAAGCTGAAAGTCAAAGAACAGGTTTTAAAGCTAGTGAAAGCGGATGGAAGCATCGCTGAGACAGATGAAGAGATCTGCGAAGAACTGACCAAGGAGGTCCAGTCAGTATTTACAGCAGAAACTATTCTAACCCCTCAGATTGCAGAGATAGGAGTTCAAAATATCATCTATTTAGCCATGGAGGTATGCAAAGCGTTGATGGGGTTAAATGCCCATAAAGCTACAGGTCCAGATGATATTCCCTCTTATGTACTTAAGAAATGTGCTAATCCAATATCGGTGGCATTATACATCATATGTGAAAAGTCGCTGGAAACTGGGAAGATTCCAAGATACAGGAAACAAGCGAATGTGGTACTTATCTTCAAAAAGGGAAGGGGTGATACAACTCTAAACAGCAGGCCTGTTTCCTTAACCAGAGTAGTATGCAAAGTTATGGAGAAACTACTAAGAAAACACATCTCTCTTCACTTGGAATCCTTGAACTGCTTGTTAGTGGAATAACGTGGCTTCAATGAAGGCAGATCTGCAGTAACAAACTTATTAGAATTTTTTGATGAGGTAAGCAGGTTCTTACAGGAAAGAGGGGGCTGGGTGGATTGCATATTCCTAGATTTTTAAAAGGTATTTGATATGGTCTGACATGGGAGATTTATTAAGATGTTGCTAGTAATGGGAAGAATAGGTGGAAATATCTTGGAATGGATAAAAACTTACTTAGAAGAAAGGAAACAGAAGGTTAGAGTAAGACACTCAGTGTATGAATGGAGATGGGTTGATAGTGGGATTCCACGGGGTTTTGTTTTAGGGCAACTTTTGTTCCTTGTATATGTAAATGACCACCAGTCTGTAAATTAATTCGTGAATATATTTGTAGATGGTGCAAAGATTGTAAAGAAAGTAAGAGACGAGAACAATGATAGAGAATTCAGGAAGACCTATATAGTCTGCACGAGTAGTCAGAAAATAGGCTAATGAAATTCAATTCTTCGGAATGTAAGGTAATAAGAATAGGTACAAGTGCAATCAGGCCCAAGCTTGGATACTCAATAGCAGGAGCAGAGCTCCAAGATCCAAAGAATGAGAGAGATCTAAGAATGAACATACTGGCAGATTTGACTTCGGAAATGCATATAAATGGCATAGTAAGAGCAGCATATGCTTTCTTAGCGAAAGTAAGTGTAGCCTTTAGACACATAAACAAAGATATGTTCAGAAATATATATGTAACTTATGAGAGGCTAAAGCTTGAATATGCAGTTCCGAATTAAAATCCACACTTGAAAAAACACATAAATAACCTGGAAAAGTTCAGAAACATGCCACGATACTGGTACCAGAAATACACAATCTCAGTTATGAGGAGAGGCCGAGGGAATAAGATTAACCATCACTCGAAGCTAGACGAATAAGGGGAGATATGATGATTTTTTTAAAATTCCTTCATGATTTAGAGGGGAGTTAAGAATACTTCTTTAGTATTCCACTACCTGTAGTAAAAGTCGACTAAATGGGGCGGAGCAGGGGACTTGGTATCCCCTCCTCTGTATTTTACTTCCTACACATAGTCAAGAGATGTGGGAGTATTCTGGCAGGAGAGATCCTGCCAGAACCCTTGTACTTGGGTCTCTGAATGTGCGTGGTTGTGGTGTAAATGAAAGAAAGAGGGAGGTAATAGGGAGTATGTTTGTGGAGAGAAAGATAGATGTACTTGTACTGATCAAAACTAAGATAAAAGGGAATGGTGAGGTGACATTTGGTAGAGTGGTAGGTAGGGTGTTTGAAGTTGAGAGGGGGAGAGGAAGAAAGGGAGTGGCTTTTTTTTGTGAGTGAAGAGATGAATAAGTGTGTGGTAGAATGGAAGGAAGTATCTTCTCGAATAATAGTGGCTAAAATGAGGCTGGGATGCAAGGCTTTGGCGTTTGTGAGTGCCTCCAAAAAAATTTTGGATGAATTTGAACGAGTGTGTGGAAGACTTGGGAATGAATGTGAATGTGGTATTGATGGTAGATTGAATGCTAGAGTAGGTAATGAACCCGTGGATGGTGTAAATGGAAAGTATGGAGTACTTGGTAGGAATGAGAGTGAAGAGAAATGATAAAAAGTGTATTGAGAGAGAGATGTTGATTACTAATACTGTATTTAAAAAGAAGGATGTGCACAAGTATGCATGGGTCTGAGTTGATAATGGGAGAGAAGTTGACAGAGCATTAATGGAGTATGTTGTTGTGAACAGGAAGGGGATTGGAAGAGTATTGAAAGTGAATGTATGAGAGGAGCTAGTAGTGGAATATCTGATCATTATATAGTGGAAAGTAGAGTGAGAGTGGGAGAAAAGTGGAGAAAGAGGAGAAGCGAAAGAGGAAGAGAGGTGCTAAAATCGAATGAATTGCATAAGAAAGAGAAAGACTGTGAGTATAAGGATTGTATGAGAAATACGTGGAATGTAGTGAAAGAGAAAGTGGAGGAGGGAGTGGAAGAAAAACGGGACTATTTCAATGAGGAAGTTATGAAGTGTGCCGAAGCAGTTGGCAGAAGGGGACTAATTGGTGGAAGTAAAAATAAAGATAGTGAATGGTGGAATGAGCAGGTGAGTGCATTAGTGGCTGAAAAGAAGCGGGCTTATGAGGTATGGTTTCATGTAGGTTACGGAGAGATGTATGAAAGGCATAGTGCAAAGAGGAAGTTAGTGAAGCACGTGGTGATGGAGGCAAAGAGAAAAGTAAATGTAAGATGGGGGAGATGCTTGTCTGGGAAAGTTGAAAGGAATAAAAAGATGTTTTGGAAGGAAGTGAAAAGAGTGAGGAAAAGGTGAAATGAGCAGATGGGCAATTGCTAATGGATGAAATAAAGGTGAGAGAGAGAGAGATGGGCTGATTATTTCAAGAACTTGCTAAATGAGAAAGATGATTGAGAGATAGACACTGTGGCTGTGGGAAACTAATGGTGAATGCCAATGTTTGGAGATGAGAATGATAGAGGAATAACAAAAGGGAGGTATGTTTGGCACTGAGAGCAACGACAGCAGATAAAGCACCAGAGATAAATGGGTGTCATACTGAGTGCTTGTTAAGAGGTGGGGAAACATTAGCAGAATGGATGGTTAGGTTGTTGAATGTATGTATCAGGAAAGGGAGGGTCCCATCTAATTGGAAGAGTGCATGTGTAGTTCCACATTACAGAGGGAAGGGAGATAAGTATGGGTGTAGTAGTTTTAGGGGAATTAGTTTGTTGAGTGTAGTTGGTAAGGTAAATGGAAGAGTTTTAGTCAAGAGAATTAGGAAAGGTACTGAGAGATTGATTGGAGAAGAACAGTGTTGGTTCAGGAGAGGAATAGGATGTGCATATCAGGTGTTTGCAGTAAGAAAAGTATGCGAGAAGTTCTTGGAGAGAGGTAGGGACACTTTTTGGCTTTTATGGACTTAGAAAAAGTGCATGACAGGGTAGATAGAGAAGAGTTGTGAGGGTGTTGCAACTGGATGAAATAAGTGTAAGTTTGTTGAATGCGGTGAAGAGTATTTACTTGAACAGTAGATTGTGCATGAGAGCTGGGAATAGTGTGAGTGATTGGTTTAAGGTGAATGTAGGGTTGCATCAAGGATGTGTAATGTTGCAGTGGTTGTTTAATGTGCATATGGTTGGAGTGATAAGGGAAGTAAATGAAAGAGTATTAGACAGACACTTGGAACTAGTGTCTGAGGATGGAAGGTTGTGGAAATTGAAGCAGTTGCTATTTTCAGATGATACTGTACCGGTGGCTGATATTGAGAATGAATTGAGTCATTTGGTGACTGAGTTTACTAGTGTGTGAGAAGGAAGGAAGTTAAGGGTGAATATTGGTAAAAGTAAAGTCATGAGATGCACGAGGAGTGTTAATGTTGGCAGATTGAATGTAGAAGTGAATGGGGAGTTGCTTGAAGAAGTTGAAAGTTTTAAGTATCTGGGGTCGCATGTATCAAAGGGAGAACGAGTGGGTGTAGAGGTAAATCAAAGAGTGAAGGAAACAAGTATATGTGTAGGTGGGTTGAAAAGTGTAATGAGAAATAGATATTTGGGAATGAATGCAAAGAGAAGGATACATAAAGGTGTGATTGTGCCGACAGCACTGTAAGGAGCAGAGACTTGGAATGCAAGAGAGGATGAAAGGAAGAAGTTGAATGTAATGAAGATGAGGTGTTTGAGAGGCATGATTGGTGTAACTAGAATAGATAGAGTAATAAATGAGGATGTCAGGCAGAGAATGAGTTTTGAAATGAAGCTATCGGATAGGTTATATCAGAGAGTGTTGAGTTGGAGTGGACACTTATAAAGAATGAGTGATGAACGAATAGTGAAGGGAGTGTGGCTGCAGAAGTGTTTGGAATTAGGTCAAGAGGGAGACCTAGAATGAGATGGATGGATGGCGTGAAAAGAGCACTGAATACATGTGGAATGAAAGTGGAACAGGGAAGAGAGCGTGCAAGAGATAGGAATGAGTGGAGGAATATTGTTCATTTATGACGTGGCCCAAAGGGATTTCTTGCACCTTCTAGCTCAGTGAGCTGTGTCGGATAGGTGTGAGAGGAATTGACACGTGATGAAACGGCTGCTGTTGGTCCTCATTGTAGAATACCCTTGCCCACCTACCTTGTGGATGACCCATGCAGGGTGAAAAGTGCCAACCCTTTATCCCCAAGGAGATGAGGAGTGGTTGAGGTATGTGTAGATCATGGTTAATGCACGTTCCTTGGCTTGGCCACCTCCCTTATAAGGGGGAATGAGTCATGTGTATATGTATGTATGGCGAGGAATCGATATTTTGATATGGTTGGCTCTAGAACTATAGGTCATAGTCTGAAGTTTGTAAAAATTTGCAGGATGGTGACAGTCTTTAAATTCCTTCATGGTTATAATAGAGTGGATTGATGCATCTGCTATGGGGGTTTTCGTGTGCAAAAAATGTACCCTAAGTTGCCCATACAAATTTGATGTAGACACCTTCCTTGATTGGAAAACCTTGGTTACAATTTCCATAATCCGGCAATAAGTGAGAAAATGAGCCTTCTTTTAATGGTTCCGGAGAAAATTTTTGGCCCAATTGTGAAGGGTGGCGGCAAGGAAAACGTTAATGACTCCGCCATCTTTCATCGTAGAAATACAAACTTCCTTTCAAAATGTCGGCCTTTAAGCACTCTTCCATATGGTATGCAGGTTTTATTGATGGAATAAGAAACTGTGTTACTACAGGTCAAAAGGTCACCAAAAAGCGGGTCAAGTGACAAGTTTACTTCTCTCTAAACCTCGACCCCAAAAGCATGACAGGTTCATTATTTTACCGCCTCTAATGGTTTAATCTGTTAATATAGGTATCAAGGAACACAATTATATGAAATAAGTGCATGTTATTGCAATAAAACATAAACAACATATAACAGAATACACTCGATTTTTTTTTTATTGACAACGTAAATCATTACTATAAGGAGGGACAAAAAAAACTTTCAGTTTACTTCCATTCACCGTACACAGAGATATTGCATCAATATTGGTTGTTGTTATTACATTTTCTGTATATTATTAAATTTTTTATGAATTATCTTTACCATTATTATTATTTTATCATCATTATTATCATTATTTTATTATATTATCCCTGTTTTATTACTCAATGAGTGAATTTTCTTTCTTTTCAGGCAGAATGTTTGATGTAAAAACTATAGCAGAGAGAAAGCAAGTTAGACTGATGACAGATGAGACAGTTTCTACGTCCCAAATGATCAACACAGCAAAATGCATTATCTGTCAAAAGTCACCACCTGAATGTACAATGGGTTTCGAAAATGGTCGCAAGCGGGTTCGTGATACAGCATTAATTAGAGACGACATGGTCAGCAAGAGGCTAAAGATGATTGGTGAAGAAGACTTTGTTTATAACATGAACAATTCATGTTACAAGGCCTACACTATGAAGTCTCATCTCAACAGAATCACTAGCAAAGATCCAGAGGATAATGCTCCAAAGCTGACAGTTCGATCAAGCGTAGGTGCACGTCCAAAGCCATATGTGAAACATAAAAACTCGTATGAAAAGTACAGAATCTCAGAGTCAAACAGAGCAAGGAATTTCTTGAAGGCTGCTGTGTTCATGCAGGACGATGTGTACGCTAGGAGCTGTGATCTCCAGAACATAAATGCAGTGTTTGGAGCAGATTTATACCTTCACAAACAATGTGTGAACAAATATATTCTGAAATATGAACGTTTGAAAGAGAAATGCTTTGATGACAAATGCACCAACCATAAGAAAGAGGCATGAAAAAATACAGTATCTGACATTGAAAAGAGTCTTACAAATGGTAATGGCTATAAACTTAGTTTTGTTAGGGATGCTATGAATAAACAGTTTCAAGTGGGCAGTGTCACTAACCGCAAGGTAAAAATTCTTCTCACAAATCATTTCACAGATCAGATATGTTTCTAACAGACAAATCAGTTAATTAAGTCTAAGTTATTTTTTAGTAAGGGAGTTTCACCTGAAAATATGGCAGATAAAATCAGAGTGACTGATCCCATCTGAGAATGTGCTGCTATCATTCGGCAGTGCCTGTTAAAAGTAGATTTTGGCTTGCAGGAGAGGTTTTGTGATGCAACTGACTTGAAGACATCCTGGAATATTGTACCAATACTTGAACCCTTGCTCAAGTTCATGGGTGGCTTGTACAACTTTGACCCAACTGAATTCACTTTAGGTCTACACATACCAGATGATGAATATGTTAAACCCAAAGATGAACAGGCTGGCATTTCTGAGTCAAAATATAGACAAATGCAAGTCCTCTTCCAACTAATGTATCACGATTTGCATCATGGAAGAAAGCAGACTCCTCTGCACATTATGAATAGCCGGGCTATATATGATTCATGCAAAAGCGCCACCCTTGTAACAAGTTTCAACCACTTTGGTTTGTGTTCAAGTTATGATGACCTCCTTCGTCAGCAGAATGATATTGCATCCTTCACTGTTAAGAGCAGTTCAGATACAATTCCATTTCCTTGTCAATTTAACAAGTCAGGATACACAGTGGGTGCTTTTGACAACTTTTACCATGAGGAGGCTAACCTGTGTGAAGATGATGAAATGAAACGTACACTTGAGATTGCGAAAGAGCGAGGATTGATGATGGATGAACTCTTGCAATATGATGTGGCTACAACGACTCCTCTCTTTTATGACGAAGGCTTAGTGACAAAGTCAATCAAAAGTAATATTGTCCATGAACTCGAAGGTAATCTCAGTAACCAGGATCCAAGAACACCAAAGTCTGATTAATCGAAAGCTACATGCTATATACTTGATGTGATGGCAAATACTCGAAATATTAAAACAAAGAGTGCTAAAAACTTTGGAGACCTCTGTGATGCTTTTCTCAGATACATTGCTTCTACTTCAAATGGTTCCTCAAGGATTGATGTTGTATTTGATTCCTATGTGCAGGCATCTTTGAAGGATTCTGAGCAGCAAAGAAGAGAGAAGAAGTCTCCAATAGAACTCCATGATGTGTTAAGAACAACGCCTCTCCCTCAAGAAATGGACAGATTTGGGCCAAGTAGTGTCAATAAAGCTTAATTCGAATCCCTCCTTCATACAGAAACACTCACCCAGAATTGGACAGATCCTAAGGTAGAAATTATTGTCCTTAACTTCTGTGTTCCTGATAGCAATGTCTTTCCTTGTTTGTTAAAGACATCGAGACATGCAGAGGTTCCAGAACTAATGAATTATGTAGAAGAGGCTAATATGAGGATTATGCCACATGCAATGCATGCTGTTAAGCAAGGTTACAAGTGTATCATAGTTCTATCCTCTGACACCGATGTGTTCATCCTACTTATGTTCTACTGGAGCGAGCTGAATGCAGGCGGACTTCAAGAATTATGGGTGAAAACTGGGGTTGCCGACTCAACAATATACATCCCAATTAACATTCTCACAAAAAAAATCGGCTCGGGTTTATGTCAGGTTTTGCCCGCTGTCCACACACTAACAGGATGTGATTACACAAGCAAAGTTGGAACTAAGCATGCGGCTCTCATGGCCAACCCAGAGATTCACTTAAATGACTTTATGGTTGCAGCAGGCAATATGGATAATGCAGTTGCTAAAGCAGGTCCTTAAGAAGGGAACGAGGATGAAAACCATGGACCAGCTACGAATCTACAAATATTATCATGCCAAGCGGTCATGTTTGGATGACTTGCCACCCACACGTCATGCCATCAGATTGCACATAAGAAGAGCCTACGTTGCCACTCACCAGATGGTGTCACTACTATCATTATGTGAACTCCTTGACCCAAAAGAGTTTGGTTTCGAGCTTATTGGCAACTTTTTGATCCCAAGTAAGGGTAAAAACTCGATTCCAGAAGACCTTGCAATCCACTGCACTTGTCAAAAATGTGGAACTTGTCGGGCCTCTAAAAATCCATGTTGCACCTTTTGCACTTGTCAAAGTGATTTGGAAAAGTCGATGTGTCAAAATTTGTTGTATTAAAAGAGGTAGCTTACTGAATGACTTAAAATACACATTTAGATATGTGGCACCACCATGAATTTTGCATTTAATTACTTTAATTGCATTTAATTACTTAAATATTTTATTACCTTACTAATGGATACAAAGGCAGATTTTACCCCAATCATCTGGTTTGATTGAAAGATTAAAGCCCAGGAAAGGATATGTAGCGTGTACTATTATTAGCATTTTCGGGAAAAATTCTCATATTCTCCCAAATTCATAGGCTGCTAACCTCTACTAATGTAAATATTTGACCCAATGTAGATAAATCATACACAAGAATAGATAAAAAACATCAAGAATAAGGCAGAACTTCTGTCTTGGGGGAATGGAATGAATGGAATGTTATTTTAGTCTCTCTCATGAAAGTAGTATTTTTCTATGTACAAAAGTGACCATTTTAAAAATCGAGTGTATTCTGTTATGTGTTGTTTATGTTTTATTGCAGTAACATGTACTTATTTCATATGATTGTGTTCCTTGATACCTATATTAACAGATTAAACCATTAGAGGCGGTAAAATAATGAACCTGTCATGCTTCTGGGGTCGAGTTTTAGAGAGTAGTAAACTTGTCACTTGACCCGCATTTTGGTGACTTTTTGACCTGTGGTAACATATTTTTTTTAGCCAATCAATAAAACCTGATACCATATGGAAGAGTGCTTAAAGGCCGACATTTTGAGGGGTAGTTTATATTTCTACAATGAAAGACGGCGGAGTCATTTACGTTTTCCTTACCGCCACCCTTCACAATTGGGACAAAAATTTTCTACGTAACCGTTAAAAGAAGGCTCATTTTCTCACTTATTGCCGGGTTATGGAAATGGTAACCAAGGTTTTCCAATCAAGGAAGGTGTCTACATCAAATCTGTAGTGATTAACTTAGGGTACATTTTTTGCACACGAAAACCCCATTAGCTGATGCATCAGATAGGGAT
>JAXCGZ010011631.1:12500-45000 GCA_037179515.1 Halocaridina rubra | reverse complement strand
AGAAATGCCCCTACTACATTTCAATGCCTGATGGATAGCTTAATCGGAGATCTTGATTTTGTATTCATATACTTAGATGATATCTTAATCTTCAGAGACAGAGGAAGATCATCATCAGCATTTAAAACAAGTCTTTCACATATTAAATAAAAAAGAATCTCAAAGTGTCTGTACAAAAGTGTGAGATTTTAAAAGAGGAGATTGAATATTTAGGGTATTCTATAACTTCAAAAGGTATGAAACCTGTTTCTTCTATATAGTCTGACATTGACAATTTTGCTAAGGCTAAGGATTTCTCTGCTTTAAGTAGGTTTATTGGAATGTAAAATTTTTATTGGAGAATGGTCCCCAATTTTGCTAAAGTTATTTATCCTTTGACTGAACTTATTAGATTACAACCTAAATGTAAAGAGCTTGAATGGAATCCAGGAGCTGATGATGCTTTTATAAATGCTAAAGAGTCTTTAACAGTGCTTGCACTCTTGCATATTTTTCTATTCATAATAATTCTCCACTGCATCTTGTGCCCGATTGTTCCCAAGTTGCTGCTGGAGCTGCATTATAGGCCACTGATGAAGAAATTCTTGATTCCAAAGATAGAATGAAACCATTTTCTTATAAAATCATGACTTTTACTGCGACACCTCTACACCTCATCTAAGACCATTTCTCCCTTTATCTTGTAGTAAATCAGTTTTCCAACTTTTACATAATATTTCACATCCTCTTGTCAAAGCTACAGTATGCCTCATCAAGTCTGGGTACTTTTGGTTTAATTTGGATCGTGATATTAGAAGCTGGACTAAGGAGTGTACTTCTTGCCAACAAATCAAAGTACAGCATCATACTCTGGTTACACATGCACATCATGCATGTTCTAGTAAACCATATGTTCCTAAGAATCTTGAGACTTGTTCACATATTTGGGTTAGAGTGGATGAAGCCTGTCACCTATTGGAGGTGCCATACTATGGTCCACTTAAGGTTGCTAAGCGTAGTGATAAATATTTAATTTTAAGACAGATGTCAGGAGATTTAACCACTACTCCTATAGACAAGCTGAAACCAGCCTTTCTGCAGAGAGCAGCATCTGGCTCTGACAAGAGTGAACAAACTGGAACTAGCTCTAATAATTCTGTACCTTAGAGTGCAACAAATCCTAATTTAGATGATGTTGATATAGGTTCTTGAAGGAAACACTCGGTTCTGGCCTTTATGTCTATTATGGTAGAATATATACATATATATTTACAAGAGACTATGCATTTATATTTACAAGATACTATACACCTGGGCAAAGGGGAGAGGCACAAGACTTACATGAATAACAGGGCAGAAGCCAGAAAATCACTAACAGAGTATGTGACTATGGCTGATGCACCACTGATTATATAGCATTGTATTACTCATGAAGAGAACTTATCATTTGCTGTTCTCCATAAATCATCATGTTCACTAACTGGGCTGTTCACAACTCCATATATCGTTATAAGGCTCTAACAGCCGAATTGATCATTACCTATCAGTAAAATGTACTAGCTAACAGCTGAGTACGTAATTGGCCAATCAGCTTGTTAAAGGACCACTTAATACTCATATATCCACACCTCCCTCCCCCCACACGCTCATTGCAACATTATAAGTAAACTCTCTTTTCCATGATTTGAGGTGAATGACTCGGAAAAGAGGGGGATTATCTACAGGACTTTTCAATGCCGAGCAGGGGGAACAAGGACATAGGGGAGGGGGTCAACACTAAGAGAGGGCACTGGATGAAAATGTCGTCAATACTGCCACCAGACTTGTCCGCTGGGAAGATGTCCCTCGTATTCTGTGGACTTGCCATGGCCCATATCTACTCTGACCTTGTCCTAACGGTGTGACGTCGAGTCTTGAATTCGAATGTGCTGGCCAATGGTCAACCTGGCAAGGAGACGGGTGTGGGAAATATACTGGTGCTTAACTTGTTCAGTACAAGTAGCAGCTTGGTGGTCACAGTCTTTGGTCTGTGCTTGTCATTCCTTGGAGACGGACTCTGGGTGGGCCGGGAGACAGGAGAGGAGGGGTCGGCCATACAGTACATGGGCAGAAGAGAAACCTGCAAAGGTAGGAGTGTTGTGTATCTCTAGGAGACCCCTGTCAAAGTCCTCGCAGTCGATGTTTCCATTGGGGGCCATCTTCCAAATGAGGTGATTTACAGACTTGACTGTCATCTCGGCATATCCATTTGATTTGGAATAGTGGGGCATGGACATCACATGGTGAATGCACCAATGTTCCACAAAGTTCCAGAAGTCAGCTGTTGAACGGTGGTACTCCATCGGTCCTGAGGTGAAGGGGGACACCAACTTCTCGATTGTATCTGCAGAACATCCTGACAACTCTTGAAGCCATTGTGTCGGGTCCGCAGGGTACGACCTCATTCCAGCCTGACAATCTGTCCACAATTACCAGAAATTATATTTCTGCATCCTGGAAAAAATCAGCGGAGACAAACTCGACAGGCCTTGTAAAGTGATTGTCAGATAGGAAGGTGTTGCTGTTGCTGGCTATGCTCCTGAAGGGTCCTGTCGGTTTCCGTAGAAGGTGATGCCTTTTCCACTGTAGCGATGGCATTGCAGGTAATAATGTGTTCCTTGCAGGAAGAAGGGGAAGCTCTACCAGAACATGAAAAGCTGTCCTAAACCTTGTTTTTTTCTTGCAACATCTGTCGTAGTGGCCAGGCTTGTTGCAATTGTGGCATTGAATATCATTGGCTTGGCATCTAGTGGTCCTGGTCCAGTGACCCTTACAGCCACAGTTGGTACAGGTATCGTCAGCAGCTGGGCACCTTCCCAGGCTGTGCCAGAGGTTGTAGGAATCTGCTGGGAAAAGGCCGTCTTCCTCCTTCGTTGTTCTTTCTTGTACGTAGAAACGGCACCTAGCTGACAGGGCGAAGGGTGAATAGCTGAAGCATTTGTATGAGCAGCCTTGAATGGCCTGCAACACATGACAAATGTGTGGAGGGATGCAGCTGTGTCGAGAGAGATAAAGCATTGTACAATGTCCTGATCTCAGACTCCCATCAGCATGACTATCTTCAATTATATCTCAGCACATGTAATGGGATCCCCGGAATGCAGGTCAACCTCTTCAGCCAGGTTTTTGAGGAGAACATAAAAGTCGCTGAAGGACTCACCATCAGCGTTTCTGCAGCAAAATAGGTCATAACGTTGAATGTGTTCGTTCCTGAGATTCTTGAAGTGATCTTGCAAGCAGTCAAGTAGTTTGTCCATGGTGAAATAAGTGTCTGGAGAGATGCCTAGTGTGTGCTCCAGAACTTTTTGTAAGTCAAGAGAGATGCACGTGCAAAGCTGTATGAACTGTATCTCTCTTGACACTTTCTAAAGGTCTATCATGCCAGCAAATTCATGTCACCTCCAATGCCACTGACAAAAAACTTGAATCATTTAACCAACTTGCAGAGTGGGTGGGCCCTGTGGCACTGGTTTGCTTGGAGGAGGAGGAGTTGCTGTGGGTGTAGCCATGAAAGCAGGTGTGGCAGACTGATGAACAAGAGGGCTTTGGGTTGCAGGAGGAGTTGCAGGAGGTGCTGGTGTATCCTAGCAATTGACACTAACAGATGAGTCTGTCGGGGTTGACGGGTGTTAAGGACAGCTTTAGAAGTTGGGGAAGCGAGCGGTGATGGGAGGGAGTATGCAGCAGCCTCTGCCTCATAATGAGTCTTTTTTCCTCATATTACTCAGGAAGTGCTGTGAGAAAGTGAAGGAAGCTGTGCAGTTTGTGCAGGGCATGTGGGGAGTCTGCAACGGGCAGAAGAAGGAGAATCAGCCATTGTAAAGTAAAAAAAAAGGCTAATAAGGCTAAGAGTGAGCAAAATACAGGATTATTAAACAGATTCTGGTAAAAGCAGTGAAAATGAGAGAACAGTGCATGAGTAAGGCACAAAACACCATTGGGGTATGCACTGTACTGACTCACTCTACTACACGTGTTGAGCACTATACACTACACAAAAATGTCTTTTACTGTACGTTAATCCAAAAGCGAAGCATTGTCAATATCCCGGATGAGTAGGCTGATTGCACATAGCTCATCTCTCCGATAAGGCACACAAAGCTAAAAAACTACTCACTGTGCCATGTTGATAAAGGCTCTTGAAGGAAACACTAGGTTCTGGCCTTAAAGTCTATTATGAGAGAATAGATACATATATATTTAAAAGAGACTATACATATATATTTACAAGAGACTATACATTGTGCATGCGGGAGGGGCACTAGACTTGTGTGACTAACAAGGTACGAGGCTGATGTACAACTAAAAGGGTGTAACGCTGATGCACGACTAACAGGGTATGAGGTCAATATTCGACTACGGCTGATACACAACTGACTATAGGGTATTACATCACTCATGAAGAGAACTTATCATTTGCTGTTCTCCAAAAACCACCCTGTTCACTAACTGGGTTGTCCATTACACCTCATATCATTCTAAGGCTCTGACAGCCACATTGATCGTTAGCTATCAATAAAATGTACTAGCTAACAGCCAAGTACGTAATTGGCCAACCAGCTTGTTAAAGGACCATTTAATACTCACATATCCACAGATGATATCTCTGCTCTTCTGGAAAATAATAATTCACAGAATAACATAGTACCTCATTCTGCTATTACCAGGTCTTCTCACCAGGTCCAATTCAATTAACATAGAGAATATATATACTATTAAGTGTGCGTTTGTATTTTATTTTTAGTTAATGAAGTTTTAGTGTACTGCTATACTGGCAGGGGAGTATTGTAGTAGTTTATGAATGTCTGTAAACCTTTCTTTTTTATATCATACTGTATACTGTGGACTTTTTTAAGTATATATATATATATATATATATATATATATATATATATATATATATATATATATATATTAATTTTTTTTTACTATATATCTATCTATAGATAGAAGTATGGTAAAAATATTTATTCTTTATTTCTAAATAGTAATTTTGTTTTTCTTGCACAATTATAATGCAAATCGCATATATCATTTTATGTAAATAAAAAAAAATTGCTATATTTTAAAAATGATTATTATGGATATAGAGGTCTGAGATGTTGTTTATGGTGGACTTCTGTAATTTTCCCAATACAGTTTTCATTATAATTTACGTGTTTAAGTATCTCTCCCAAGTTTTATTCAATCGCAGCCCCCTCTACACATCAATGAGAAGGAAATGAGGAAGTAATGACGCTTTATGAACCAACAAACGTCACACATTATTGCGTGCTTGGCCATCCCTTTGCCTTAACGGACTAAAAATTGCGCACATTATTTTGTGTTTGGCGCATTAAAGCTCCAGCATTTCCCTAACCCAATAGTGTATCCCTCCATAGAGGCATATAGCCCCAAGTGGATAAAAAAGACTGAAACTTTCACTTGTGAGCTTGCTGAGTGCTGGTGGCTTGCAAGCCTAAAGGAGAGGATAGATTGAAACTCTAGCTTGTGAAATTCATAATGGCTACATCTACAGATTTAGAAGTTGACTCCATGTTAGTCATGACATGCCCGCATTCTTAGAAGATAACCCGACAGTTTGGTCCCTTGTCTTAGAAAAACTTCTTCAAAACAAGGCAAGTTAAAAATGAACCTTCTAAATTTCATAGTTGTTTACAACGCCTCCCACCAACACTGTAGTCAGTGCTAAATCAAAGTGTATTTGAAACGAAAAATTGTACAGAACTTATAGACAGATTGCTCTCAATATATGAGAAACAAAAGCAGAACTATTAGAAAAATTATAATCTAAAACAGTGTTTACTGGAAAACCATAATTATTTTTGGGCAAAATAAGATCCAGCGCTGCTACATATATGGTATCTGAAGATTTAGTTAGGTATGTATATATCAGTTCAATGCCTCCTACTATGGGTGCTATTCTTGCTGCTAATAATTCTGCTGCACTTGATGATTTGGGTAACATGGCTAATACGATATCCCCAACGACAAAACCAAATGAAATTGTGAATGTACTCTCAAAAGAGTTTTATGAGCCTGCACCTCAACCTTCCTCTCAAGCTAATCTAACTGTCACAAAAATGGATAATCCTGCACACTGTCCTTTGGGTCTAACACATTTTAGGCACAGATGAAGAGTAGTACTCATATCTTTTACAGTGTTGCAGCACGCACTTGCAAACCATGGTGTTAATGACCAGGCCAAATCACTATGCAAATACTTCCTAATTCCTATCCGTTATCTCCAGCGTCTTTAAATTTGAGAAACTAAGGCAGAGGGTCAGTGCATATGCAGTCTCTGCCCTGCATCTCCTATTGGTTCCCTGAATTAATTTTGAATCAAAAAGTAGAGTTCACTGTAGACACACAAGCAAACATCTCTGTTAAATCTGGGACAATTAAAAATTTAATAATTCATTTTAGGCAAAGGAAACGACCGGGTGACTCTAAATCCTTTCCTATTTTTTTTTTTTAGCAAAATACAGTCCTCTACAATCTACTAAACATTTCACTAAATTACAAATATCACTTTCATGGAGCATGCCAAAACTATAAAAGAACATTATATAATTTTCTCTAATAGCATTATGCCTATCAAGGCTTCTAAATTAATTGCATTCTTGTATTAAAATGAATACATTGAATAGGAAAAATAATGCTGGAACCTGTAAATAAAAAGAAAAAAGAAAACGAATGTCAGTTAACAATTTATGTAGTAACTAATGTAAATGTTTAAACCATAAAAACAATATTCTAATATCTGGCAACCTCCCCACCATAAGAGGCAAAGCAACTTATCACTGCTATCTCATAAAGCTCATTAATGCATTACACAGCTAAATTTAATAATACTGTATACCAATATTTACAACTTACAACTCTAGTCTTTGAGGTCTTTTAACTGACCGACCTTGAGTGTACAACCACATCATTGTCACCCCTTTGATTAGAGTCTTGCACAAGAACTTCATCAACATCATTTACATTATTAGAAAGGGCTTGTTCAGAAAGATCCATTAATTCAGTATCCAAGCTAGAATTCAAATCTAAATCATGCAGTGTTTGTATTGATCTCTTCATAATACCCTTTCTCGTTTCAGTATCAACACTGCGAATAAAATTATGTCTACCAGTATATACATTTACAATCACTCCAATGGGCCATTGTAATCTAGGCATATTGTCTTCTCTAACAAGTACAACGCTACCTATATTCACTTTACATTTCTGTTTGAGTCCTTTACTACAGGGGGAAAATTGGCTATATAATCCTTTCTCCACACCTTCCAAAAGTGTTCCAAACTTTGGTTCCTTATCCTTTCCCTGTTGTGTAGGTCTTCAGCATTTACAACATAGGGTTCAATATTAACAGGGGGCTTAGAAGTTGTTTCTACCCATAATGAAATGAAATGGTGTAAGATAAGGAGTAAAATCTGGTTCCTCACTCACAAAGGTCAAGGGCCGAGATTTCATACAGGATATCAAGTTCTATAAGAATGGTTTATAAGTCAGTTTTACTTACACATTTGGTTCCCGAAGTCTTTTCTACAGCTAACTTGACTGAACCTATTAGCCTCTCAAGCCATCCTCCCCACTTCGGGGAACTTGGTATATTGAACTTCCAATTCAGTGCTAAATGGCCAAACACTTTCTGTACCTCCGAGGAGGCTGCAACAAAAGTTCTGGTATTGTCCGAATAAAAGACACTAGGAAGACCTCTACGAGCAACAAATCTTCTTACAGCCTGCATATAATCAACCAATAACATAGATTCAGTGACTTCCAGATGCACTGCTCTAAATATAGCACATGTAATAAGTAAAATATACAACTTGTTTCTGGATAATCAGCACTAAATAATGGAGCAGAAAAATCTATTTTTGTAACTGCAAAAGGAGCTGCAAGTTTAACCCTCAGATTAGGTATCGGTGCAGCTGGTTGACAACAGTGACGATTATCACGTCTGCGACAACATAAAAACTCTCTTAGTACAGTTTTAGCAGCTTTCCTCAAGCCAATGAACCAAAAACTAGTTCTCAATGATGGAACAATGCTGTTCACACCAGCAGGCTTTAGGAATTTATGCTGAAATTGTACTAAGAGCTTGGAAAAATGGCCCTTAGGAAGAATGACTGGGTGTTTTGAATCATAACTCAAATCAGAAAACTGTAGTCTATCTTTGATGCTTACATTTTCATCATCATCAATAAATGGATCTAATATACTTAATTTGTAAGGGTTAGGGACCGAAGCTTTACTTGATAAAGCTTTGATTTCATCTGTGAATACCTCTCTTTGGACTACATATATTAACTTTGTCTTGGCAACATCTAACTCTTCAGTAGTAAAATCACTGATTTTCAAACTAATTCCAAATTTCTTACTCCTACAGCTATATATAAATCTCAAAATATATCCAATAATTCATACTGACTTGTCAAAATAAAATTGTTTTCAATATCAAACATAGGAGGTGCAGTCTGGACAGTTATACAAACTGTGTTACCTTCAGATCCACAGTCTCACTAATGGCACTTGAGTTATCACTATCCTAAATACTAAATGCTGGTTCAGACAAATTACTAGGTCCACCAAACCAAAAGTCATTACCGATAAGGTTCTCTGCTAGTAACCCTCGGGTCATCAAGTGAGCTGGATTTTCTGATGCACTACAATGATACCATTGACTGGAGATGTTAACTGCTGAATCTCAGCAACTCTATTCCCAACATACACATCCTTTATCCTAGAGTCACGCTTTATCCACCTCAAGGTTATACAGGAATCTGTCCAACATGCAATCCCAGTTTTGATCTTCTTATCCAGAGCATTCTTGACAAATATCATTAATCTAGCAAAAAGTAATACTCCCATCATTTCTAATTAGGTAGGGTCAGTTTCTTAATTGGTGTTACTCTAGTTCTGGACATGACAAGTGAAATTTGACAAGTGTTGCCAAAACAAACTCTCAGGTACACAAAAGCACCAAACCCCTTTTCGGAGGCATCTCCAAATCCATGTATCTCAAGGTATTTAATACTTTTTCAAGGTACATTGGTAAAATAATATCTATCTATATTTAGTAAACTCAGATACCTGGTACTCTTCATCCATTTCGTAAATTTAACTTCTATATCACATGGCAAATCATCATCCCAAGGCTCACCCAATTTCCAAATAACATCTTGGCGTACATGATAAATAGACTAATAAATCCACAAGGATAAAAAACCTTAGCTATTAAACTTAATACTGTTCTTTTAGTATATGCTAACTCAAAACTAGAGCCCAGGTCTTGACCACAATATGAAAAAGCATCACTGCTATTAAACTATTTCAGACCTAATACACTATTAATTACATCATCTTTTATAAATTGAGCCTTATCATTAAACTTAGATGCTGTCACTACACTATCGGATATAGGTTTCTCAAGTGACATATCTGCTTCAGCCATATTATGTTATAAGCTGAGGAATACTTGCTCGCTACCTCTGCTATATTATCAGCTCCACTGAACCAGTTGTTCACATACATATCTCTTTGTAGATCCAGAGTTACTCCATACTCAGAGTACTTACTTAAATGGTATATAACAGTAGCATTGAGTAAAAAGGACTTGAAGTATTAACAAAGACAACTCCATTAAATCTCAAGTGTCTTACTCCATTTTTAACTGATATCAATAACTTATGAAAATCTCTATCCTGGTTATGTACACTTATTTGTAAAAAAGCCTTAACAATATCAGCAGTGACCACGTAGGGCCAGGGTCTGAATCTAATTAGTATCTCCACCAGATCTGAGTTGAGAGATGGACCCATTAAGAAACAGTCATTAAAAGAAATCCCATTCGGTCCCTTGGCAGAGGCATAAAAAAATTGGTTGTACCTTTGCAGTACTACGGTCTAACCTAACAACAGGTTTGTGGGGCATATAGTAAATGGGTCCATGATGATCATTCTCCTCAAATGGCAACTCCTCAATTATCCCCATAGACTTATAGTCATCAAAAACTCTCACATACTCAGCCATTAAGTCTTCATCCTTATCTACTTTAACTAAAAGCTTATGTAATCTCTTTATGGTATGGTTTTCATTACTCAGCAATATATATTTCAAAGTGTAATGTTTCCAAGGTAACTGAACTTCATACCTGCCAGTCACAAAATTTACCTTATCACTACTAAACTTTTGAACTACTTCATTTCTGATATCTTCCTGACATTCCTTGCTAGTACTAATACCAATGGTCTTTAGGTCTCAAAATTTTGAGAGGTCAGCATCAGATACCCTAGAGCTACATAAGGTTGGCATGATGAAGACTCATAGGTTGATGTTGAAGGAACATTTAAAGGGTTGGAATATTTACTAATATTTCCAGACAAAGTCCAGTCAAACAGACTTCATAGCAACTGTATTTCCTATCTGAACTGCATCCTTAGGGGTAATGAGACTTCAGTAGTAGTCCAGACCAATGGAAATATCTAAGTCTTAAGGATAACTATGATTAAAATCATCTTCTAATTTCAAATGACTAAAAGTATCTAAAATGTGGGCTGGAATTACTGGTCTTACTATGGGTTCACATATTTTTGGAATTTATGAAATAATATCACCATTTTCATCTAAAGCCTTCAATTTGTATTCATTACTTTGTACATCTCTGTCAGAACTATGACCCCCAAAACTACTATAAGGGACTTCTGTGCTAGTAACCCAGTCTGGCTTACACTTTCCAACAAACTTATTGCTAACATATGTATGATCACAACCACCATTAAGCAACAATTTGGCAGTGACAATATTCCCCACTCTATTCACTACCTTTACCTTAGCTGTTTGTAATAAAGTCTTATTCCTACAGTGATCTGACAACATAGAAAGTGTTTATGAGCCCTTCTGATTATTTTCCTCTACATTTACTTTGGGGACCTTATTTAACTTAATACCGCACATTGTTACATTATGATCACCTTGGCACTTAATATACTTAGCATTACACTTTCTAAAAATATGCCCACTACTTAGTCATCTAAAGCATACACCTAATTCCTTTATCTTGTAATCCCTCTGCTGCCCTTCCAATGCCAGGAACTTGTAACAATTTTCAGGCCTATGGTTTTTCTTATTACAAAATATACAACTCGAACTTCCGTTGGGAAGACTGCATGCAAGTCTGAGGTCGTGAACAATCCTTCCATACTTCCTTTACTAGACCTAAAACCTATCTTTCTTTCCCCATTCTAAAAACTAACATTAATTCCTTTATACATTTCACTTCTCTCTAAAACTTCAAATTTCTTTTTGTAACCAATTTAGTAACCAAGCAAGCTCACTTTCATGTCTACTACAGTTTCTTGACCACCCTAACCGTAACTCTTTTGGCAGCCTAGAGACAATCATAGGAGTTAACAGAACTTCACACTGCTTTCCAGTAATTCCCAGGGCTTCTAAGCTTCTTGTATGCTTGACTACTTCATCACGAAGTCTCTACAGATGTGTAGTGTAGTTCCTGCCCTGGTCAATAGGCACTTGAAGAGAGAAAAGAGCTTGGACATGAGCATGGATGATGCATTCTGACTTGGAAAATTGTTGCGTAAGCAGGTCAACGACTATTTTATAGCTGTCACTTATGGATGGCACCCCCTCTACCACTTCCTTAGCAGTGCCCTCTAATAGGGACAATAAATTGGCTAACTTACTAATGATAGGCAGTTTCGAGTTATGTATATGCGATGAAATTGTTCCCAGAAGCTCTGCCACTGTGTGATGTCACCATTGAATCTGGGCAATTCTAGCTTCTGAAGTCTTACATGTAAAGATGTTGTAGTATTTGCATGGTCTGTAGAAACCTTATCTCCATTACCTGCAATGAATTCCTTAAGTTTATCAGCACATAACAACCTTTTGTGCCGGGCCTTCTGCTTAATTGTATCTGCTTAGTCCAAATAATCTTCTAATTCCTCAGGGTTACTTGCTAACTCTATCTCTGACTGCACATCTATTTTACCAAAACTCTTATCCAGTTCCTCCAAACCGTCAACTAACTTACTTGTAGTTACCATAGGACTTCTAGCTAGAAGGCAATCTATTTTTGTACAGGCCCTAGTCACCCAACCTTGTGCCTTTTGAAGCCGCACCATTGTCTGTATGTTGCTGGAGAAAAAACAGCTTTACACTCACTAATACCATCCTTGGGTTGCTAAATCCCGGGTGTGGGCACTAAAATGTCAAATCTGGGACATTTAATAGATTTAATAATTAGTTTTAGGCAGAGGAAACAACCAGGTGACTAAATCCTTTCCTATATTATATAATTTTCCCTAATAGCATTATCCCTATCTAGGCTTCTAAATTAATTACATTCTTGTATTATAATGAAAACATTGCATAGGGAAAATAATGTTGGAACCTGTACATGAAAAAAAAAAAATAAGGAAACGAATGCTAATTAACATTTTATGTAGTAACTAATGTAAATTTTTAACCATCAAAGTAATATTCTAATATATGACAATCTCTATTGTCCCTCACCTCATGGCAGCTAAATGCTATTTGTGACCTAATGCTGTCTTCACTTCTGTTGCAAACGGTGACACTGTGCCATGTTTTGGTCAGATTTCACAGATATTGCTATTCCTCACTTGATAAGAACTTTCCACTGGAATTTTGTAGTAGCATCAGTTACTCAATCTCTATTGGGTTTGGATTTCCTCTACCATATTTCACTGCTAGTGGATTGCAAGACAAAGATGCTGATGGATTTAAAAATATAAGACAAGTGCCACAATAGGCATAATTACCTCGTTCAACATATATAAGTATAGTAAATTAACTAAGTGTGTCCAACAAACACCTGATCGATGTTTATTATATGACTGGCGAAATAGAGCTAACTACTGGAGAGTGCAGAAGGCTTGAAGACATACATTACGGAAAACTTATTATACAGGAAATAGCAACCCATCATCTCCCTCCCCCAAGATTATACATATGCAAATATATAGTAATTTTAATACAAAGAAAACCAAATAACGTTAATAATAATATATGCAGCAGATAATAAACAAAATATTAAACACTGACTGAGAGAAAATAATGTAATAATAATGAAAAAAAAATCACTGAAGGGAGAAAAATAATAATAGGAGATCAAACAAAGTACCGATGCCAGTGGTGGGTTTTTCACTGTTATTGGAGTCTGGTACTCTGTTGGTGGGTGGGTGAGAATCGAGAGCATGTGTGAAGGTGAATGAGTGACAGCTGGTTGATTTTTGCTCACATGAACTGACAGGAGTGTGGTGGGGGCGTCCCCCAACTTTTCTCAAGTGTCTGCAATTTCTTACGGATATTCTGCCGCCTCCGTCTAGCCTGACAATATACTGTCAATGTGGGTGTCCCGCCATGCTAACCCCAGTTCTGGCCCACCTCTTTGAGGAAGGATTATGTATCCTGATGTGAGAGTCCATTAGCAAAGGTTTTAACAGGCAGACAACTTGTCCTGGGGAAAATTTAGGCGCGTACCGGTGAGGGCTATTTGAAATTCTCGTTGACAGAGAGTGGGATGCCAATACCTACTGATTTTGTAGATTTGCTTTGCAGTTGGTACACCGTCTCTGAGCTGTCTCCCTGTTGCCAACTATGCAGGGGACAAGCATATGTCCTACAGCAGTGGGATTAGGTCCTAGAGTAGGGACTGGAATGCCCAGTCTGTGTCCAAGCTGCCATTAGCACCCGTGTTCAAATGAAAAATCCTTTTAACCGACTTGACGGTGACTTTGGCCCTGCCATTAGACTGGGGGTATTGTGATGAAAATAGGCAGACTGAGACCCCCCATCTCTTGAGAAAGGTGAGCACTTCCTCAATCCCTAGGTTAGTTCCATCGTCTGTTGACAACTGCCCTTGTGCTCCTCGCCGAGTGAAGAATCCTCGTAGCTTAGCAAAATTTTACAGGAGGAGGTACTATTGGGGAAGTGTGCCCTCTCCAGCCAACCCGTGAGTCTATCCACATACACCAGATACGTGTGTACCTCATTCTGGAAGAGGTCCACCACCATCTGTTGGAAGGGGATATTTGGGGGGCAGGGACATAATTGGAGCCTAGGATGGAGTGGAGGGTGCATGGATGCTGTAGGAGATGCTGGTGGATCTGTTGTGCTGCATATCCCCCTCCATTCCAGGCCAATTTATTGTCTGTCTAGCTCACCTGAGCATTGAGTTGAGTCCTTGGTGGAATGTGTGTAAGTTAGCTGCAGTCTTGTGATGGAGGGATTCTGGGACCACTAAATATACGCAGCTTTGCTCGTAGGTGTATGTGACCAGGTCCTAAGCCACATCTAGTCTGTCTCTCATGCTATAGAAGGGGTGGAGACATGCTAATTCCTGCACCTTTTGTTTGGACCAGTCACCTGCTGCTACCTGAATTATGAGTCGTTGATAGACGGGGTCTTCCACAGCTGCACTCGAGGGTGTATCATCATCCATGACGACGCCATCTTTCTAACCTAATGCCACCGCAGTAGCCACGGTCATGGCCGATACTAGGTCATTGTTACTGTCATTGTCCTCTGACTTCAGGTGGGATGCCTGGAGAGGAAGTCTGTGGCAGAATTCCTTTTGCCGGGCAAGTACTTAATGGTGAAAATTACAGTGAAGAGTTTTTTCTTGAGTTAATAACATCTGTAAGGTCCCGGTTCCCTAGAAGCTTCACCAAGGGGTGATGGTTAGTGACAAGTGTGAGTGTCGGACAATTTAGTAGGAATAGTCTTGCTTTGCAGAGACACCAGGCAACCATCAGAGCCTCCCCTTCTACTGCAGCATACCCAGCCTCTGTGGGGGTAAGGTGATGGCTACCACACAGACCCAAGGGCCATTCTCCTATGCAGCAGAAGGGTGTGTCCTGGGGGGTACACAAGCAGTATTGATGTAGAATGACAAAACCGATGCCTTCTCTGCTCCATTTGGTGATTGCTATGGTGGGGTGGATTTTTTTGTGGTAGACAAGTCCATCCTTTGCCAGCTGGCAAATAGTTTCCTGCACCTGGTGGAGCTTCAGTTGGAACTAGTCATTCCAGTACACCTGCTTACTTATCGGTTTCTTCAGGAGTTCCCTAAAAGGTTCATTATTCCATGCCACAATCTAAAGCCCATGATGGTTGGGCAAGTTGGCATGGGGAACTCTCTGATGGCAGAGAGATCCTCGCTGGTGGGCTCATAGGAGTCCCATCCTAGGTGAAAGCCCACAAACTCCACCTCTCGTTTGCAAAACCTAAATTTTTCCAGATTGAGAGTGACTTCATACTCGGCACAATTGATCAGGAAGTCGTAGGTATGCCAGAAAGCTCCTTGTATGCTTTTGCTGTACAGTAGAGTGTCGTACATGCACTTGTAACCATGAGGGATGCCCTGTATAACATCGTCGAATTGTCAAGTATAGATATCCGAAGAAGAACAGAGGCCCATGGGGGTGCAGCAGTACTGATATTTTCCCCAGGGGGGTACAAAAAGTGGTCAATTTCCAGCTCTCCTGGTCCAACTCCAACTGGTGGAAGCCCCAGAAGAGTCTGCTACTGTCTTGAAGGAGTGGCTTGAGACACGTGATACCATGTCAAAGAGGTTAAAGATTTGATGGGTCTCCTTCAAACACGAGGCATTTAGGCATTGGTAATCAACAGTGCGTCTAGGGTGGCCGTCATTTTTAGCCACTACCACCATCCTGGAGCACCACTCGGTGGCTTCTCCAGGAGGGAAGGATGGATGATTCCCTGCCGTATATCTTTATCGAGTTACGCTTTCACCTCCACCTCTCAATGTCTGGGGATGGTGGTGGGGGTGTGGCCAGAATAAGGGTGGGATCCAGGAGCTAAGTGTATGTGGTGCAGGAAGCTGGACATTAACGGGAGTGGCAACCTTGTAGCATTGAAGGTGGTGACAAGAAATGTCACTCTTGAAGTCATGCAACATTCTCCTCCAAGGATGGAAAGGGTATAGCCGTAAGGCATGGTAGCCAGATTACTTCCTCCACCATAAGGGGAGCCGTGATGGGTATATGGTGTGGGAAGGCATTGGGTACCAGCCCTAAGCTCTTACAAGCAAACAGAGATAAGCATAGGTGCAGGGCTGGTTCTATAAAACAAATCTCATGCACTGCTGACACACCATCCAAAATAATTCAGTTTTCTGCAACGCCATACATCGCAGGTGGCACCCTGCCATATCCTTCAAACCTTGTCAATGTGCAAGCTGGGTTGGAAGGATATGCAACGAGTGGAGCAGTGACATCCCCGCCACACAGACTTCAGCATCCGTGTTGGCTATGCCATGGTTGTTTGGATCAATCCCTCACTGGACGAGGAAACGGACTCAGCCAGGAGGTGTTGGATGGACGTAGTAGACACCACCACCACGGAACTAGACACTTCTGTCAAAGTAGCTTTCTTTTTACTCTGGCATCACCTCCTGAAATGCTCCACCCTTTGGCAATTATAGCAGGTAATGCCCTTGGCAGGGAAGGATATCTTATCCATGTGTGAGTTCCCACTGCAGTGTCATGTACGAAGCAGTGATGGTTACCCTGTCGTCATCCTTGGTTGCGGTTGCAACTTGTGTAGGTGAGTTTTGGTGGGAATAAAATTGTTAATACCTTTGTGTCTAACTACAGCCTTGAAGGCCAAACATTTAGATCTAAGTTTATCAGCAGTCATGCAAAAGTAATTCTGATAAATATCTCCTTTTAGCACTGAGTTATCAAAACCTACTATAAATTTACGTAAAGACATATAATCACTCAGATTATGGCTACACTTAGGGCACTTAAAGGCACTGCCTATTGCCAACTGTGAACGTCTTTAATAATATAGACTAATAGGCTCATCTGGAGCCTGGAAATCACTAAAAAATTCACTCCACAGTACTGCCTGACTAATTCCTCATTATTGTCTAAAGTTGCACGGGAGTGAATTGAGTCATCACACATTTCCCTGGTATACCTGGAATCCAAAGCTTGTTGGTGAGTTGGTATGCAGGTGAGCCAGATATGCTTGATGGCTTCTAGGCTGGACCACCTGTTAAGGAATACCAAGATCCCCATCGACAGCCTCCATGACCTGAAGGCGGCGGAAGATAGCTCGGCCTTGCATATCTCCGGAGCAGAGGGCATTGAACACGTGATGCCCATGAAACACATGTAGAAGGGGGAACGCTCACTTTACTAGGGTCACCGTGACCTGTGCTTGGCTCTCTTGCAACGTCTGACTCTACTGAAGAGCTGGTGAGGTGACCATGACACAGAGCCTGGAGGGCATCAACCAGCAAAGTCTGGAAGACATGGCCATGCTGTCGCATCTGTTCTCAGGGTGTAAGTTCCTACTCACTGTACCATGATCGAGGTTGATGAGTGATACGAGCATTAACAGAACACAACTTTATTATGTGACGGGAAAGACATGCAATAGGAAGATATACAATAGGGACAACTTATCATACAGGAAATAGGAACCCTTCAATGCCAATGTGGCTCTATTACTACACCTCCTAACAATACTGTCTACCATCATATTTAAATACGTGATGCACCACCAGTGTATGCAAAAATAGTCCATTTCCCTCCGACAAACTTACTGCTGCCAAATAAAATTTAATGCTCTTCTGAAGTCTGGTGTCATTCGTCCATCAAAATCATCCTTGTCCTATCTGCTACATTTAGTGCCAAATGAAAATCCAGGAGAGTGGTGTCCAGTTGGTGATTACCCGACCAGATAGATATCCACTTCCTCATATTTCAAGCATTTCATCTAAGTTTCATGAAAAAAGGTGGTTACAAAACTGCATCTATTGAAAGCTTGTCACCAAATCCCTGGGCATCCAGATGACATCCAAAGAACTGCAGTGACTATCCCATTTCGACTATTTGAATATGAATATATGCCTTTTGAGCTTATAAACTGCCTATTCAGACATTGTGATTTTGTTTTTGTGTACCTGGATGACATTCATATATTTTCTAGTGATTTTGCATAGCATGTAAAACATCTAAAAAATTATCTTCGAGATTCTTAGTGACAACACTTTACGAATCTCTCTAGATAAAATTGTTTTTGTAGCTGCTTTCTGAGACTTACTTGGTTGTACAGTTTCTCACCAAGGCGCTGCCCCTCCAGAATTTAAGAAATTAGCCATACAGGACTTCCCATTACCCCCAAACTCTAAGGGCTTAAGAAGGTTTCGGGATATGTTTGATTTTTATAGACGTCTAATTTCTCACTTTGCTGATATAGTGTTCCCCATGAAAGAACTTACCAGAGATTTTCCGAATGCTAAGCAGTTACAGTAGTCAGAAGAAGCTGCAAATTTCATCAATGCCATCAGAGATGCATTTCAAAATGTGTTGGTTTTAATTCAACACGCCTCTGTATCAGAATCCCTGCATATGATGACTGATTGTTTTCCTGTGGCGGCAGGACCTGTCTTCCATCAAATGGTGTTGGGTTCACCTGTGCCTATTGGGTATTACTCCAAGAACCTATCTGAATCCTTATGGAAGTACTCTGCATTTGACCATGAGCTGTTGGCTGCCTATTCAACTGTCTTACTTTTCAAAGATATAATTGAAGGAGGTCAGGTCCCATTATTCACAGACTATAAACCATCAGTTTTTGCTTTTCATAGCAGGAACCCAGCTAAGACAAATTCTCAATAATGACATCTTTCCTGCTTAGTGGAGTATGTTACATAAATGGAGTATATCTGTGGTGGTTATAACATTGTTGCTGATTCCCTTTCAAGACCAGTTAATATCATCTCTATTTCACTTATTGATTCACCTGAAATAGCCAGTTAATAAATCTTTCCAGAATAGACTCAAGGATTTTCCACTGGCTGACAATCAGATTATCAAGGGTTACGTCTGTTTGGAGTGCCCTTGACCTATTGTACCACAGCCACACAGAAAAGATGTCTTCAACTCCTTACATGCCATCTCCCATCCTGGTGTTAAAGATTCTCTCCGACTTCTCAACTTCTGATTCCCTTGGCCTTGGATGGACAGAGATGTACGTCAATGGACATGCGTGTATCAGATTTGTCAAGCAACAAAAGTTATGCAGCACACTAAATCCAGATTCTACCATTGGAATCCCTTGTCAGCGATTTGAGGTGGTTTACATTGACATTGTGGGCTTATTACCACCATGTTCTCCTCCAGATGGAGAATTCCAAACTCCTTACCAGTATCTGCTAACATGTAATGCATGTCGAAACAAATGGAAAGTTTTTCTTTTTTAGATTTTCCACCAAAATATGGGTGGAAAAGATCATAAAGGAACCATAGGGCGGGTGTCAGCTGGCACAGAACCCAACCCCCCCACTGTGGTGCCCAGCCACAGCATTAACCTCCCCAGTAAACAGCTTAAACTCTCTTGACTGGACGAGGCGCGATCCGTCGACCTCGCAAATGCTAGGCTAGAGCGTTACCACTGTACTGGCCAGGAGGATGATGGAAGTTACGGCCAAAGCAATTGCCCATGCATTTCTCTGTGGATGAATTTCCAGATATGGTGTACCTCTTTATTTCATGACTGATAGCAGAGCCCTGTTTAAGTCAGAATTGTGTCAGAACAATCATCTTATTTAGGACTCCATCACCTGCAAACTACAGTCTATCATCCTCAGGGTAATGGAATGGTAGAGCGCTCCCATAGGACCTTGAAGGCAGCTTTAATGGCCAGACAGCAAAACTGAGTTGATGCCCTGTAGGTTGTCCTCCTTGGTCTATGTTGTATGCCAAACATCTCAGGTTATTCATCTTTCTCCTTAGTGACTGGACAACATCCACTTAGTTCTAGTGATTTATGTGTGAAACCTCCAATCTCACCAGGTTCCAACCTATACAGACACACCTTAGCAAGAGGGTCTGCCCCTCTCTTTTCATCGCTTTCATTATTTCACTTTCGTGTTTCCCTTCCCCCAAGAAACCTTTCCCATCCTATCCCCCATCTCTAGTGATGCCACCCTGAATAGGGCAAAGAGAGGTCACTCGAAGCTGTCGTTAAATCTCCAACCTATTCCCATTTATACATATCTGTGTTAGGCTTTAGAGTAGATTTTATAAAAACCTTAATTATTCTGTCTAAAGTTTACGGTCGTATGGATCGTGTCAGAAATCCATTGGAAACACCATATGCAGGTCCTTTTATTTCCAGTGATTGATATATATGATAAATAATCTGAGATACTATTGGCTCCAAGAAACACCAATTATGCATCTATAAACCATTTGAAACCTGCAAAATTACCTGAAGTACCATGTGTTAACCTTCAAAGATCTTCTCATATTGTATGTGTTCCTCAAAGTGATTCTCACCTCTTGTCTAATAGTCAATCAGATGTTTCTAATGACACCATTGATCATATATTATCTGTTTCAATGGAAAATATGTCTGACACTTGTGTTTCAAAAGACAGTTGTGGCAATATTCCTCAGGAATTACCACAACCACCAATTTTATCTACCCAGACAACTACAGTATCTCGTTCTGGGAGAAAAGTTCGTTTTGCAGCTAGTCCTGATTTTCATTATTTTCCTGAGACTCCGTCTCTATGGGGGATATCTAGTGTAATAATGCTAAAGTTTGATTACGAGCTGCTAGATTTTGCTTACGATTTTACTTGAATTTAAAGACATTGTAGACATTAAAGATTCTCTGTTTAATCATAATTTGCTTTATTTTTCTATTTATGTAATTGAAAATACAAAGAATTTTATTGATTTTAATAGTTGTATCGTTTAATAATGACTTTAAGCTTGTTTGTATTTAGGTTGTAGCATGAAGTTTTGAAAGAACTCAGAGCTATGTCTGTATAGGTCAAAATAGACTCCTGCTCAGCTGAATTACTTACTGTTCATCGATAATGTTAGTCAGCATTGCAAATATCATAAGTATTGCTAATGCTAAATACCATATTGCTTTATTATTTTCTTCAGTTAATTTAATTTTTGATATTTCATGTATATCTTATTGCCATTTTACGTTTAATATTATTTTCTTATGTTAGAGATATGGACATGCTAAAAATTTTGTTCTTTGAATTAGTATTAGAATAATAACTTTTCATGAGGTATGATTATAAAATTTCTATCTATCTATCTACCTTGGCTGTCTCCCCTAATTGGGGAATAGCCAACATAAAAAACGAAGCAATAAGGGGATTACTTTGCTCTATGGGCAATGATGAGGGAGCTATCGACCGTTCAGATGGGACTGCTGGAGTGCCACAAACCATCCTCCAGGCTCTTCCACAACCTACGTCGCTTCATAAATGCCAACTCCCATACTGTCCTTACCACAAGGCTACCTCTGTAAGACGCAGCACAGTGGTAAAAGCAGATACCCATCATAGCTGCGTCACAATCGCTCGCCACTCATTCCTATTCCGACCGTTCAGATGGCACTGCTGGAGTGCCACAGCCCATCCTCCTGGCTCTTCCACAACCTGAATCCCTTCAAAAATGCCAACTCCCCTACTGACCTACCACAAGGCTACCTCTATAAGACGCAGCCCCGTGGTAATAGCAGATGCCCATCAGAGCTGCGTCACAATCGCTCGCCACTCGTTCCTCTTCCTAGCATGCTCACTTGCTTCCCTCACATCCATCCTCCTATAATTTAGGGTTCTCCTTACTCCATCAATCCACCCAAACCTAGGCCTCCCTCTAGCATTCAACCCATCTACTCTCGCATTCATTACCTTTTACAGCAGTCTTTCATCATCCATCCTCTCCACATGGCCAAACCTTCTCATAACATTCATATCTACTCTGGCTGCAAATTCTCTCCTCACACCCATTCTTGCTCTTACTACTTCATTCCTAACCCTATCCAACCGAGATAGGCCAATCATACTCCTCAGGCATTTCATCTCAAACACATTTAGTTTCCGTCTCTCACTTACTTTCATATCCCATAACTCTGATCCATGCATCACAGTTGGCACAACCACTTTCTCATACAAAATTTTCTTTACATTCACTTCCAACCCTCTATTCTTCATCACTCCTTTCAAAGCACCCAAAACTTTACATCCTTCATTTACTCTGTGACACACATCTGCTTCCACTCCACCATTTGCTGCTAAAACTGAGCCTAAATACTTAAAGTGATTAACTTCCTCAAGTGTCTCTCCATTCAACATAACATTCAATCCAGCACCATCCTCATTTTTTGTACACCTCATAACCTTACTCTTTCCCACATTCACTCGCAACTTCCTTCTCTCACACACCATTATAAATTCTGACACTAACTGACACAACTTCTCCTCTAGATCTGCCACCACCGCAGAATCATCTGCAAACAGCAACTGCTTCAGCACCCACTTGTTATCATCCCCATCTACCATTCTCAAACCTCGACCACACACTCGCTCATTCACCTCTCTTACGACTCCATCAATATACAAATTGAACAGCCATGGTGACATCACACACTCCTGCCTCAGTCCCACACTCACTGGAAACCACTCACTCACTTCATTCCCTACCCTAACACAAGCCCTACTGCCCTCATACAAACCCTCCACCGCATGCAACAGTTTACCATCAATTCCATATAACCTCAAAACATTCCACATTGCCTCTCTATCAACTCTATCATACGCTTTCTCCAGATCCAAAACTGCAAAATACATATCCTTACCCTTTGCTAAATATTTCTCAAGTAACTGCCTAACTATAAAAATCTGATCTATACAACCTCTACCTCTCTTAAAACCACTCTGCACTTCTGCGAGCACATTTTCTGTCTTATCCCTAATCCTGTTAATCAGTATCCTACCATTCACTTTTCCTACCACACTCAAAAACTTATACCCCTAAAATTACTGCAGTCATACACATCTCCCTTACCTTTGTATAGGGGCACTATGCAAGCAATCACCCATTCCACTGGCACCATTGACAACATAAAGCATATATTAAACACTTGCTAACCATTACAATGCAGTCACATCCCCTTCTTTCAACATATCCGCTCTCACACCATCCATTCCAGGTGCTTTACCTGCATTTGTTTCATGCAGTGCCATTATCAACTCCTCTCTTGTAATCTCTCTCTCATTTTCATCTCCCATTACTGTCATATGAACAACCTACACTGCCACTAAAGCTGCCTCTCTATCTTCCTCAACATGCAGCAAGCACTCAAAATATTCTGCCTATCTTTTCCTTGCATCGTTCCCTCTAAATATCTGTCCATTCACATCTTTCAATGTCTCTTCCATCCTCGATCCACCCTTCGTTACTCTCTTCACTTCTTTCCAAAACTTCTTTTTACTCTCCTCATATGACCTACTAAAATCCTGTCCCCACCTAACATTTGCCAACCATTTCTCTTCCTTTACCTTCCGCTTGGTTTCCACATTTTTCTCCCTATATCTTTCATACTACTCCCTTCTGTTACACTGCAGCCATTCCTCAAAAGCCCTTTTTTCCTCTTCCGTCTTCATTTTCACCCTTCATTCCACTACTCGCTGCCCCTCCTCTTAACACCTCCAATAAACATCTTTCCACACACATCACTTGCATGTCCCACAACACATTCTTTCATCAACCCACATTCCTCCTCTAACTTCCAAACTTCTCTTTCTTTCACCCTGCCATGTGCCACTTTCAACCTATCCTGACATTCCTGTCTCTTCTGTGGCCTTTTCACTTCTTCCACCTACACCATTTCCCTTCTCCTCCCCCCCCTCTATTTTCCCACTCTTTTGCTACTACCACTTTTGCTTCAACCAAGAAATGATCAGACATCCCAGCAGCAACACCCCTAAATGCATGCACATCTTTCACTCTTCCAACACATAATCCATCAATGTTTTTTCTTTCACTCTTCCATTTGCCACTCTCGTCCATGCATACTTATTCATTAACTTCTTGAAAAAACTATTACCTATCACCAACTCTTGCTCCACACACATATCTAACAATCTTTCGCAACTCTCATTCCCACCTGGTACCCCATACTTTCCTACAACACCTTCTACCTCTCCATCACCCACTCTGCCATTCAAGTCATCCAACACAACTACATAGTTCCTTCTACTCAGACCATCCACACACCTAGTTAACTCATTCCAGAATTCATCCCACTCTTCCTCACTTCTCTCACATGCTGGCTCATTCGCACTAACAAAGGCCCAACATTCCCAACTTATCCTAGCCCTCACCCACATCAGCCTAGATGACACTTCTTTCCATTCCACTACCTTATTTACCATCTATTCACTCAGCAATAATGCCACACCTTCTCTCGCTCTCCCTCTTTCATCTCCAGACACCCTACCTGTCACATCACCAAACGCCACTTCTCCTTTTCCTTCCATCTTCGTGTCACACAATGCCAATACATCCATCCTCCTCCTACCAAACATATATCCAATCTCACATCTTTTGCTCTCTATCGTACTACAATCACGCACATTTAGACACCCCAAAAGTAGAGTTTGGATAGAAGTTATTCTCCCCTCTACTCCCCTTCTTCTTTGATGTCTCGTGGGAGGTTAATACAAGGGGTGGAATCCCAGTCCCCTTGGCCCGTCCACCATTAGTTGCCTCTTACAACACGCAGGGAATACGTTGGGGCTATTCTTTGATGTTGTGACCACCAACTCAGGGCACTTATAAAATTTAATACAATATGTATCACAGAAATTGTCAGACTGATGCAGTCAACAAACCCCCATCCTATCCCAGCTATCCGTATGATAAAGTCATCAGTATTACCACATAATTCTGCCAGTAGCCTTACTAGGAAACAGACGTAATTTGGTAAACTGTCCCTGAGCACCCATATGTCTGAAGAGACGATGTAGACAGCAGAGTTCATTTTCTATATCAGAATTATACAGCTTAAGGTTATCCATACCTGTTTGTCGGTAATTACCAGGTTTTTATCTGCCTGATGGCAGTTGTGCATGCATTGAGCCTGCTGTGTGCTGTGGGATGGTGTTACTAGTAACAGAGAAGGACAATTCCGAACCTGGGGAATTGACCCCGTCCATGACCCCCATACGTCGTAGAAACCTCATGGAAGTCTCCCTTCCTTTCCCCACACCATACTTAAGTATGAAAATCTTTGTCTAGTGATATTTCTCGCTTTATACCTGTTTTTCCTTTAACATTCTTATATATCTTTTCCTCGGCACTTTTGGATTTTATATTCTTAGACTTTCTCAATCCTATACATATATCCATTGAAAACGAAAAAAAGGAAAGAAAAGCATAATTCATTTTGTTAACCTTGAATTTATCATCATGCATATTAATGATTTAATCCTTTTCTTGCCTGCAAGCTTAATTTATATTAACTGTTTTTGATCTGTTGTCTCTTAATCTGCTATCAATGTACACCACAGTGAGTGACTTAATTCTTCTCACACTAGTGTGGGAGAAGTAAGTCCCTTGCTTTCTTTATTAGTCATGATCTAGAGCAAATTATCAAACATTCTTCTCATGGTCCCGATCAACACGAGCATGCAGCCAACACTCTTGACCTATTTCTTACTACAAACCCTTCAATCTACTCTTATTCAATGCTTTCCCCTCTTGGTATATCTGACCACTCTGTGATGCCAATCTCTTCCATTTTCCTTCCCCTTCCAACAGTATCTGCTACTCAGCTTCACCTTTGGCACTTTGAGCCTTCCCAATGTAAGAATATGTGTAACTTCCTCTTTGACTTCCATTGGGAAGACTACTACTTTCGGTCCCACCCTCTTGATCAGGTAGCCCTAAAAGTTGCCGAGATCATAACTTTGGAAATGGGGGCACACATCCCCTCCACTATGAAAGATTATTTTCCCCTAATCCTTGGTTTGATCGTGCCTGCTCCATGGTTATTCAGGCTAGGGATCGGACACACCAGTCATATCAAACCTCTCCTTCTAACTTAACTCATTCTTCTTTTATTGTAGCTAGGAATCGCTGTACTTATCAGATTCGAAGGTCTAAGGCTTCCTTCATATGAAGGAAAGTTGATGACCTTAACTCCTCTCACACTGACAAATGTTTCCGGTTCTTAGCCACAAACCTATCCTAATATTCTGTATCTCATGCTTTCCCCTCTCATTCATTCTGATGGTTCTATAGCTTGCTCTCCCACTGACATAGCCACTCTCTTTAGCTTTCATTTTTCTACCAACTCTTTCCTAAACCATTCCAATGCACCTGTCCCTCAATCTTTACCACTCTCTAACCCTATACCTTCTCTTATCCTTTTTTCACGCAAAGTTCATAGGGTTCTTCGCTCGCTAAAGACGAACAAGGCATCTGGTCCCAATGGTATCCCTGCAAGGTTCCTTAAGGGGTTTGCAGATGAACTGGCTCCCATGCTTTGGTGTCTTTTTTTATTTATTCTCTCAACCTGTATTTATCCTTCATCTTGGAAGCATGCTCTAGTGCAGCCTGTTCCTAAGCAGGGTGACCGCTCTATTCCTTTAAACTACCAACCTATTGCCTTTACCTCTTCTGTTGCTAAAGCTTTCAAAACTTTGCTCAATGATCACTTTTTGAAACGCCTTGAATCTAACTCACTTATTTCCGATCACCAGTATGGCTTCTGTAAGGAAAGATCCACTGTTGACCTCCTGTCCTATCTTACTCATGTATGGTCATCTTCTCTGAGGAACTATGGGGAATCCTTTGTCGTTGCCTATGGCTTTACCCATTCTCTCTATTCTCTGATTTTTAGTTCTCACTCTGATTGTTTTATATCTGTAGTTGTTGACTGGGCAACATCGGCAACACCGGTGGTGTTCCACAGAGCTCTGTTCTTTGACCAACTCTGTTCCTTCTCTTCATCAATGATCTTCAATCCCCATTTACCTCTCTTCTTCACACATTTGCCGACAATTCTATCCTTCACTTTTCCTCTGCCTTTTCTTCACAACCTTCATCTGCTGCTCGTAATCAGTCTTGTATCACTTTTGTCTACTCTCAACACCGATTTGCAGTGGGTATCTGAGTGGGGCACCGTAAATTTAGTTAAAATTAATGCCTCCAAGACAGTTTCTGGCTACCTCTTTATCATCTCCTCCTCCTGATAACCCTATTGTCTTCGAAGCTAACGAAATTTACCCTCGTAATTCTATTAATATATTAGGAATCCATATAGCCTCTAACTTGTCTTGGAGGAATCACATAAATTAAATATCTAATTCTGCATTCAAAAATTGGGGATTCTGTTTTGCTTTCGTTATTACTTTAACTCTTTACAGTTACATAAGATCTATAAAGTCTCATCCTTCCTTGCTTAGAATACTCTAGCACATCTGGGGTGCTTCTTCATATACTTATCTCCTTGATAGGGTTGAATATAAGGCAGTCATATTCATTAATGACCCTTCTCTTACTTTTAATCTGGATTCTCTTTCTCTTCGTTGCAAAGTACCATCGCTTTCTCTTTTCTATTGCTACTACTTCCATCGCTGCTCTGATGAGATGGTGAGTTGTATCCCTACCCCACTGCCGAGGCCTCGTATCACTCGCCAAGCGGCCTTGTCTCACAGGTACTGTGTGGAGGTTTGTATCTCGCTGATTGGTAGATGCAGCAACTCCTTCTTCCCATCCACCCCCAGACTCCAGAACTCTCTTCCTCTTTTTGTCTTTCCTAATTCTTATAACCTATCCTCCTTCAAAAAGCAGACCTATCGTCATCTCAGGGCCTAATCCTCCATATCAATAGGTCCTCAGTACTCTGACATTTCTTTCAGTCTATCCTTTTACTCTGTGTATCATTACCTTATCTCTTCCTTGTTCATAACCACTCTCTTTTGCTTCGTCTTAATGAATTCTCGTGCCCTAGCCTCTATTGATGATGGCAGTTTTTTGCCTGTTCCGATGTCACACTCATAAAAAAATGTCAGATCAATATGGGTAGAGTCAAAGCAAAGGACAATGACCTCTCATGAGGTCTAATAACCATAGAAATTATATATTTAAATGCCTCAGCGAAGACAATGTCATCGTCTACAAGGTAATGAATAATCAGAATGGATTTGTTTTTATCCTAGGTGATGAGTATCTAGAATAACTCACCACCAACGAATGAAAAGCCATTTTCAGTAAAAGGAAGTTTGAAATGACCATGCTACCTGAGCCTAATGCTCAGATAACGCTTGTACTTATGGCCGTAGACCCATATGTTGCAGACCATGATACTGAATAAATCAAGGTGGAAGTAGAAGGACTATATGAGAATATCAAAGTAGAATAAGTCATCATGATTCCCAGTGCAAATCTTAAATTGAAATTACGACTACAAACCATAAGCATGCCAAAGAAGGTTAAAAATCAGGGGGTTATCTTCTTTAACACTATAATCAACCCTAGATATGTTGAAGATAAGATTTTCATAAACATTAATATTGGCTTTAATTGCTACAGTTAAGACCATGCCACAAGGGAGTGCTCTAAGGATGTCACTATCTGCTCAGATTGACCTGAAGTTGGTCACAGATGGAACGAAATCAAGTGTAAGATAAAGACCAAGAAATACATTAACTGCTGGATGCTCCTTGAAGAAGAAAATAAGAAAAGAGAAACTGTCAAAGTGGAAGGCGAAAGACTAAGTGAAACCATCAAAGCAGAATCAGTCATCAGGAATCCCAATGCAAAGCGTTTGTTGAAATTAAGCCTTCAAACCATAACCATGGCAAAGAAGATTGAAGATCAGGGGATCCTCTTCTTTAATACTAATATCAACCCTAGAGCTCTTCATAAACATTGCAACTATCTGCTCAGATAGCTCTGAAGTTGGTCACAGATGGAACGAAAACAAATGTAAGACACAGACCAAGAAATACAGTAACTGTTCATGGCAACACTCTACACGAGCTGCTAGATGCCCCCTGAAGAAGAATATAAGAAAAGAGAAATTGGCAGCAATAAGAAAGGCCAAAAGGAAACATACATTATCCTACTTGGAAGCACTAGGAACAACTCATAATAAGTCTTACATTATACAAAATTACCAACTCCAGTATCTCATGACACCTGATGAGATGACCACAATTATAATTATTGTCATGATATATTGCCAAATGATGAACTCCACTCACTCTGGTACTGTTGAACTAAGTGCTAGTGAAATTTACCGACTTATCAACTATTAAACTACCTAAATTTGTGCCTGGAGACCCTCTCCTATAGATAAACCCAGCCAAGTTAACATCTCTTTTAACTGCATCCACTTCCTCTACTAATAACCCAATTACAACAACAACTGATGGACATACTGATATTAAATATGTACTGGACCTTCAAGAAAGCAACAAAAGACCCCCACAGTCTCCTGAAGGGGCAATTCTCAAGAATTCTATCATATATGTATTTTTGATAGACCAAGTAAATAAACAAAATTATACCTAAACTAAACGTAGGAAAACACATAAGAAGCCAAGCAACGAAACGAAAAACAAGGAAAGGAAAACGTCTGGGGATGAACTTGACTTTAAATTTCTTGCAAATAATGATAAACTTCTACCCCCTGATATTTAAGAAAGTACAGTACGAGATATACTCAAAACTAACAAACTAAGATACATCTACATAAACTCGAAATAAGAGCCACACCAAGTACATTGCTATCTTGAACAGAAGAAAATAGACCTTAGTAACCTCAGAATTCAATATCTGGATAACGACCATTTACTTTCTATCCCACAAGGACATTATGGGAAATCACTATAACTTTTAAACAAAAAGTATGTTATTCATGATGAATTATATTTTATCAATACTAACTAATACTCAACACAAGGTTTTATCCTGGACTTCCCTTATAAGTAACGAACCTAATAATGTTTACATAATGTTTACTGTTAAACAGTTAAGTAGAGTAAATGTGATAATGAAACATTTCGGTTATAACGCATTCCAAAGAAATATTTTAAATGAAGACCGAGCAGGCACTGATATAGCTATAAAGACATACCTCCAATATCAACTATTCGACGAATTTCACAGCAATGTTTCCGCTGTACGATTTGGTGTGAAGGAGGGATCATGGGCATTTTCTATTTACTTCTGGGGAGACAGAAGATCCCAACTGTAGATTTTTTTGAAAATTTTCAGGAAAAATATACCCTCATCTCATAGGGGACCTCAATGCCAGACATCACTTGTCAGGCCACAACATCAACAATAACTGTGGTCATATAGTACAAAGTCTACTAACAAAAATAAAATATTTTAGGCCCTAATTTCAGAACATGACACATGAATCTAGAAACATCTAAACCAGATACCGTCATGAGTATCCAACATCATTATTTAAACAATATTGTCACAAGAGGACCCATCACTACATCTGACGACTTACCACTTATGTTAAACCTCTCCACTGAAACTAAAACTTAAAATCTCACCTACTCGTGATATACATAATATTGATTGGGAAGTTTTCAGTCTAAAAAAGAAGAACAACATAATTAACAAAATTCTAAAATACATCTGAAAGAGTGGTATGATGTAATAAACCTGGCAATAGACACAACAGCACCACTAATAAGGTTTAAAACGTTATCAAACCCAAAACCCACTGCAAAAATAAAACTATTACAGAGGCAGTATCACACCCTCCAAACCTCATTGCATGGCCTGCCTAGGGGACCTTATGACTTAAATACGCTCTGGAAAATACGAGAAGAACTCCAAGAAGAATTAGTCTATATATAATGACAAGATTTTTGTTTTTGTTTGTTTATGAGTGTGACACTAGGACAGGCAAGATAATTGCCATCATTAATAAAAGCCCGAGCATGAAGAAAACTCTTAGACAAAGAAAAGTAAAAGGCTAAGGACAAGGCAGAGATGATGTAATGATACACTATAGGAAATATAACAGCTGAAAGAATAGTCCAAGTTCTGAGGACCTAGAGATATGGCAGGATTCAGTCCTGAGATGACATTAGTTCCTTTTTTTTCTTTTTTTTAAGGAAGATAGGTTATAAGAATTAGGAAAGACAGAATGAGGAAGAGAGTTCCAGGGTCTGGAGGGAGATGGGAAGAAGCAACCGCTGCACAGACCAATCCGCGAGCTACAAATCTTAATCATGGAATTGCAGTCAATAGAAAAAGAATCATATATTTCGGTGTAATATTAGAAAATATTGGGAACTAATAAAGAAACACCATATATTATTGACGAAGAAGACAATAAAAAATTGTACACATATGCATATACATATTGCCTCATTTCCCCTTGTAAGGGGGGTGGCCGAGCCAAGAAATGCGCATTCACCACGATCCATATATACCTCAACCACTCCTATTAGCGCCTTGGGAATAAAGGGTTGCCATGGTTCCCCCCCCTTCCACCCTGCTTTGGTCACCCACAAGGTAGGCGGCCAAGGATATTATGCAATGAGCCCGGCAGCCGCAGCTGGTTTATCCCACCGCTTCAACTCCCCTCACACCTGGCCATCACAGTTCACTGAAGTAGTACATGCGAGAAATCCCATTGGCCCGCGTCATCTATACATAATCTTCTTCCACTCATTCCTATCTCTTGCACATACTCTTTCCTGCTCCACTGACATTCCAGTTGCATTCAATGCCCATTAACGCCATGCATCTATCTCATTCTAGGTTTCCCTCTTAACCTGACTGCAGTCACTTCTGCACTCCACACTCTTCACTATTCGTTCATCACTCATCCTTTCCAAGAGTCAAAACCCACTCAACAGTATCTGATCTAACCTAACCGACAGCTTCCTTCAATACCAGTTCTCTGCCTGATATCCTCATTTCTTACTCTATCTATTCTAGATACACCAATCATACTTCTCAAACACCTCATCTCCATTACATTCAATTTGTTCCTCTCATCCTCTCTTGCATTCCAAGTCTCTGCTCCATAGCAATGCTGTCGGCAGAATCACACCTTCATATATCCATCTCACTGTATTCATTCCAAAATATCTATTTCTCATTGCACTTTTCAACCCACCTCGATATTTACTTGCTTCCTTCACTCTGGTGACTTGCCTTTACATTCACAGACAGAGAAAAAGATGAAATGTGTAGAAATACATGGAAAAAGATCTATTCTGTAAAAGACGAAGATAATCTTATTTACAATCGCGATAATGAGAGCATAATAATAAACTATATTACTGATAATAATGATCTTGTTACACCTCACCTGACCGTTAACCTAACTAGATTAAGCATAGACAATGATCTTTTCAAACCAATTATTCTCCAAGAACTTACCGACACTATAGCCACTATAAATATAAACCACTAGGCATCTCATCTATTAATAAATTTAGTTACCTAGAACTGCAATAGATAAACTAATATATTTTTAATGCATCTTCCTCAGAGGGATACTTCCCAGAAAAGTTTAAAATATCGAAAATGATTTTCTATGTGTTGTTTCACTGATGGGCTTCCTTACCACCTAATAAATCTAACTGTAA
>JAXCGZ010011630.1:20000-82500 GCA_037179515.1 Halocaridina rubra | reverse complement strand
TATCTTTTAGCTAAGACTTCACTTGTTGGAGTACTTACCTTAATGCATCTCCTTGATTTGGTAACTCTACTTTCAAGTTTGATTATCAGAATAATGAGGTATGGTACCTTTATTGCCTAGATAAGGCAGTACTTATCCAGCCACTCATAGTTTAGTTCTTTTTTATAGTTTTGTATCCAAAGGTACTTAGCCATTTTTACATTGATAAGTTAGTACAGGTACTTGAACACTTTTATTTCATTTTTATATGTTGTGTTCCAGCTTTTCAGGTTGTGTTTTTTCTTATGTCTTTGACTTCTTGCGGGTCTAGTTTGGGTAGAAAGGGTTCCCCATATGGTAGTAATGGCTCGAAAATGCACTTTTGTGCATCGAAGCAGTTGCTAAAAATAATATTGTGGATTCTCTGTTAAAATGCCGTGTATATCAGATCTACCGTTTTTAGTTTCTACATTCTTTATCATATATTATTGCCATGTTGTAACTTGCTAAGCATACTGAAACCAAGTTGGTTGGGTGCTACCATGCATAAAAAGTAATTATTTCTATTTTGTCTTTCATTCATGTGTTCGGGTCGGGAGATTAAAGGAGGAGTTCGTACACATTTTTCAAGCTTGTTTTTTTTTTCTGGTTTGATTAATTGTAGGCATTAATTAAATGAGTCTTGTGTTAAAAAATGCATACTATATTAAGAATATGACTTCAATCTGCATTCCTATGGCATCCTATTCATAAAAATGCATATTTTATACTCAAAACCGAGGCACGCAATATATTTAACTGTATATCATAAATAAATGTCAGAGGATAATAATGATAGCCATATTTACTATATTGTAGTAAATTGACAAACAGGGTATTTACATCTATTATTTCAGAACTATCGTAACGCATTGCTCATTCAATAAGTTATTTTAGTACTGAATATGAAATTCCATGGTAATTTATACAGCTTCTTTCTGTTAGTTGGTTGCATTATTCTCTTACCAGAGAACTTTCCAAGGAATATAAAATACTCTCTTTCTTTTCTTCCAGATTGACATTGATAGTGATACTCTACAGAAAGACAAAGGTTCTACAGCTGATTTGCGTAAAGGTAAAGATATTATGAGAAAGATCCCAGAAGGAGCCGAAGCTACTGCTGTACTCGTTGGTGCTGTAGACTTTTTGAAGCAACCAACTATTGCCTTTGTGAGATTAGCTGAGGGCGTTATGATGGATAATCTCGTTGAGGTAAATTTATTACAGCGTGAAATAGTATTTGTGTGTAAATATGTTACATATACATTAGATAAATTGAGTGTGTAGTGATGTATTCTTGTAGTTAGAAATATATAGCATTTTATCCTTTTTCAGGTTCCTATTCCAGTGAGATTTATGTTTGTGTTGCTCGGCCCATTTCATGGTGAAATGGACTACCATGAGGTCGGTCGTTCCATATCCACTCTCATGTCTGACAAGGGCTTCCATGAAGTCGCGTATCGCGCGCATTCTCGTGGACAGTTGCTCTCTGCAATCAATGAGTTCTTGAATGCTTCCATTGTACTCCCTCCTTCTGACTGGAACAACAAAGATTTAGTGCCAATTGATGACATCAGAGCTAAAGCAAATGAAATTATGAAAAAGAAGCAGACCCAGAGGACCGAAAGGCAGCAAGGGGAGCCAGGTAAGATAGAAGTATAATATGTAGGCATTATTAGTATTGCTTTCTCTATTTACTATCGAATGTGTTTCTAGTTCACAGTCAGTTATAAGTAGATAATAGCTTGTGATTGATGATATATATATCCCAATTTGTTTTTTGGGTAGATAATGTATGTTTCCTCATTAGTTTCTTAGATAGATAATGAGTTTCCACATTAGATTTTTGGATAGATATATGTTTCCACATTAGTATTTTTGATTGATAACATACACTACTGCATTAATTAATATATGTATAGAAAAAATATATTGGTTAGAAATGAAAGAAGATAAAATGACTTCAGTATACCGTGAACACTCTATGGTTTCCAGGAAGAGCTCCAGTATCCGCGGGTGATACTGGAGATGGTGGGAGACCCCCGCGGCGAGATCCGCTCAAGCGAGTAGGCAAACCTTTCTATGGTCTCATCCAAGATATTAAGCTCCGCTATCCTCTTTATCTCTCTGATCTTAAGGATGGCCTCAGTGGCCAGGTTGCTGCAGCTGCCATTTTCATATTCTTTGCAGCATTGTCTGCTGCTATCACATTTGGTGGCTTGTATGGTAAGTAACTCTTAGTCACAGTTTTTGCTTGTTTCAGCTTCATACATTGTGTTCCAGAAATTCCATTGTGGGCAATACATTTGAAATATTTTAAACTTTTTTGATGATTATTTGATGGTGTAATCATTCTTTGCAGGTGATATTACAGATAATTACATCGGTGTTGGAGAAACTCTTCTTATATCTATGGTGAATGGTCTTATATTTGCTCTTTTAGCAGCGCAACCCTTATTGATTGTTGGTGCTACAGGCCCTCTTATGGTCTTTGACATCAGTCTGTTTAAGGTAATGTACTCTGTAGTATGAAGTAGAAAATATAAATTATAAATTGTGTAGAAAGTAAATAGAAAATGTTTAGAATTATTTAATTATAGCCAACTTTATCCTTTTTTTATCTAAATCTAATCTAACAAATATCGTGTTTCAGTTCTGCGAGTCTCAAGAGCTTGATTTCTTATCAATGAGAGTTTGGATTGGCGTATGGATGACAGTTGCTGCTTTGCTTATTACTGCTTTTGAAGCTGTTGCCATTGTTAAGAAATTTACGAGATTCACAGAGGAAATTTTCTCAACCTTGGTGTGCCTTATCTTCATCTACGAGGCCTTTGTCAAGCTTGCAGCCATTTTTAGAGATCATCCTCTATTAGCTGCATATGGTTTTGTTGATGAAGATCACAATTCTATGTAAGTTGTATTCATTCATATATTATATATTTTCATTTGCATATTATAATTCTGTATTGTAGAACTACTGATTTTTAAGTTTTCATACTTTTATTCATATCTTGAAACTATGTGTTCATTATCATGAAAATTTTAATTCTGTTTACTTATTTTATTTTAATTAAATTTTTAGCGTCAGTGGCATAATTGTGAATGGAACTGTTGTTAATGGAACAAATGCTGATGGTGACGAAGTTGATGACGCAGTGGTTGTCCCAGCCCAGCCAAACACTGCACTGCTTTCAGCAATTCTTATGATTGGTACATTTATTATTGCCTTCAAGCTCAAGCATTTCCGTAATTCAAAATTCCTTGGGAGAAGTGTAAGTGTTGTGACTGGCGGCATCGTAAACTTTTTGAGATTAAGGATAAGAAATTTTATGTTCAAGTCTTAAACCGTGCTTTGAAGTACCCTTATAATAATAAATAATCTTTAGAAAAGCTACTATTGACATCGTTTGTGAAATAAACTCAGTCATAATATTTGAAACTACAAATTTAGGGCCATAATGCCCACCCTGTGATTCATTGAGGATATACATTTTTAGAAAACACTGACCATGTTGTCATGCATAGGCTTGGTACACGCTTAATATACTTTATTGCATGTACATTTTAGTACTCTTCTTTAAGATATTGACAGTGGATTTGATCTCTCTTTTACAGGTGAGGCGTGCTCTTGGAGATTTTGGTGTACCCATTTCTATTGTTTTGATGGTACTGTTAGATTACCTTATCAGAGACACTTACACTGAAAAACTCACGATGCCCGAAGGTCTTACTCCTTCCAATCCTGAAGTTCGCGGATGGTTTATTAATCCCTTCGGTGCCACTAAGCCTCTCCCTGTATGGTGCATATTTGCTGCTGCTCCAGCCTCTCTCCTCCTTTTCTGTCTCGTTTTCCTAGAAGAAAATATTTGTCAGTGAGTATTTATTTATTACTATTGTTCTTTATTCTGTAGAACTTCTAAATTATATATCAGTCCAGTAATCCTTCGCTCTATCGCGATTCACCTACCGCGAATTCAGTGCATCACTTTTTTTTTTTTTTTTTTTTTGGCATGGAAAAAAAAATTATTGTGACACCAGGACGGGCCAATAAATAACAAAATAAAACAGCCTTTAACGGGCCTGGGCACGAAGAATACATAAAGTAAAGAGAAACAGAGATGGAGAGTGTAATGATCTGTCAGATATGAAGGGATTACAAAAGATGTGTAATGAATATCCAAGAATATTCAGTGTAGCTGCTGCCATGAACCAACCTACTACTGGATGCATGTTGTTTATTTTATATCGCATATTTTCTGGGTATATGCTATTTTAGAGCACGTGAATGCAAATGTTTTGCCGCCTCTGTATCAACTGATGCACCCTCGCACGCTATTTCCCTGACGATATTATATCGAAAGAATGTTTGCTGTTTGTTCTTAATGCTTTTTTTCAATTTTCTTCATAATATTCGATCGCATTAAGCGGTAGAAGAGGAGGAGGATGCGGGAGAACGAACCTCTAACCGAAACGTTTTGCCACTTCCGTATCAACTAATGGTTATCACTATTCAGGCACAATATCATACTCATAAAATATTTATTTACTCACCCTATTTGGGGTTTATCTAATTTTCAAGATTATAGTATGTGTTAATATTCCTTGGCTCTAAACATTATTCTATCTTCTTTACGTATCGACCATGCTGCATGAAATCTAAACGTAAACAGAGTCAGCTGAGAGAAAAAGAAAATTATACAATTTTGTTACAAAGAAAACGTATATCGTACTGTACATTGGAAACTTAAATGAAATATATATATTCTCTACACGCTATTTCCCTGATGATATTATATGGAAAGTTTGTTTGTTGTTTGTTCTTAATGCTATTTTTCAATTCTCTTCATAATATTCGATCGCATTTAGCAGTAGAAGAGGAGGAGTATGTGGGAGAACGAACCTCTATCTGCAAACGTTTTAGCGCTTCCGTATCAGCTGATACACCCTCGCACGCTATTTCCCTGACGATTTTATATCGAAAGTTTGTTCGCTGTTTGTTCTTAATGCCTATCTGCAAACATTTTGGCGCTTCCGTATCAGCTGATACACCCTCGCATGCTATTTCTCTGAATATTATATCGAAAGTTTGTTTGATGTTTGTTCTTAATGCTTTTTTTTCAATTCTCTTCATAATATTCAATACCATTAAGTGGTAGAAGAGGAGGAGGATGCGGGAGAAAAAACCTCTATCTGCAAACGTTTTGGCGCTTCCGTATCAGCTGATACACCCTCGCACGCTATTGCCCTGACAATAATATATCGCAAATTTGTTTGCTGTTTGTTTTTGATGCTTGTTTTCAATTCTCTTCATAATATTCGATTGCATCAAGCGGTAGAAGTGAAGGAGGATGCGGGAGAACGAACCTCTAACCAAAACGTTTTGCCGCTTCCATATCAGCAGATGCTTATTCAGGCACAGTATCTTACTCATAAAATATTTATTTACTCACCTATTTGAGGATTATCTAATTTTCAAGATTATAGTATTATTAATATTCCTTGGTTCTAAACATAATTCTATCTATCGACCATGATGCACGAAATCTTAACGTAAATAAAGTCAGCTGAGAGAAAAAGAAATCTTACACAATTCGTTACAAAGAAAACATATATCGTACTGTACATGGGAAACTTAAATGAAATATATATATAGTATTCTCTACACGCTATATCCCTGACGATATAATGTATATTGAAGTTTGTTTGCTGTTTGTTCTTAATGCTTTTTTTCAGTCTTCATAATATCATGTTCATATAAATATACGCTTGATCGCTGTTATTAATAAAGTAAAGGGTGGTTTGTTAACAGTGCAGGGAGGGTGCATACAGTAAAGGTAAAAGTAAATGTAAAATACCTATAATAAATATGGTGCTCCTACTTTGTGATTTTTCACCTGTCGCGGCGGGTCCCGGGACCAAACCCCCGTGATAAATGAGGGAGCTCTTTACTCTTGAATCATGCAGTTAGACGCTAATAAGCATGTACTTAAGTTATGCAGAAATTTAGTGAAAATGTCTTTGTAGGTTTTTGAATAAGGTGCATATGAAACTTGTTTAATGAGTTATTACATCTACCCATTATAAATTTTTAATTTGGTGCAAATTTACCAAGAGAGCATCGTGATAATTAGGTAGGACTTTTGTATGATTGAATCTAGCTGCCTCACATTTTTATAATTGTTGCCATCTTTACTGTTGTAACACATTAAAATCTTCGGTAAGTTCAGTTTCATTCCATTGAAACAGCCATGGGTTGACAAATGGGGCAAGCAGAAAAATGCAGTTGAAGTTTTGCCACTTAGCATGCATTTCGTTCCCACGCTTGATGTCCATTTCCATACCTTCATTTTCCATCTGTCATCTGCTTACTGAGTCAGGGACAGTCATCTGTGTAGTAATGTTGAAGTAAATAATTTCTTAGACAGCTGGTCTTTATGCCCTAATGGCTTCTTTAGTCTCACTCTACTTAAAGTATCAAGAAACTTCACACATGCTCCCACAATTTTAATTGTGTATGTCTCTTGAGTATCTTATGTTTCAGTGTTCGCTCCCACATGCACCATTCATCCTTATCCCAATGTTTTCCACCTGTTCACCTCCACTGAATTTTATCAGCTTCCTTTTTTCCTTGTTAACTCGTAGTGTCAGCCTTCCAGCCATCCTCTTAAAGAACAGTAACTTAGTCCTTGGTTCTTATTCTGCACTCTTCTACCAGTTCTAGTCTACTTTTGTTCCTGCTTCTTTTTCTCCTACTGTGACCCTTAGATAATATTAAGTAGACATAGTACTAGCCTTTAGCCAGCCATTAACCCACACTTTAAAATTTTTAAAGTTTTCTTATGTTATAATCTTCGGTAAAAGATCTGACTCCGCACATTTGCAGAGTTTTTGCATTGTTTGTTTTTAATAGACCATATAATTTTCTTCTTGAAAATCCAAAGGCATTACCCTTCATATCAACTTGCACACGAAATGAAAACCTTCTCTACAAAATTTCCTTGGTTGGTGAATTTCTGTCTTTGCCTTTGTAGGAGCTGTCATGTTCATCTCTTTTTGCATGACTCCATATCCCATTGATGGTAGCGGGGTGGCTGTGATGTAACAAGATTCTCTACTGCAGAACTTGAACTTTTTCCTCCCCAATCACCATAAAAGTTCTTATGCAACAAAATAAGAACCTCCTGGTAGGGAGAGTTTCCAGCTCATCACCCTCTTTTCTTTCAGTTTAGTCACCTCCTACACATATAAGGAATACAGGTTTTTTCTTTCTAGCTTTCCTCTAAGCTCACGCAGTGGCTAGAAGCCTATTAGAACAATAATGGCTGTGGAACTTCAATCTTTTCCAACTCGTTTCCTTGTTTTATTGTAGCTCGGAATTAAACTTGTATAGCTCCTTGTTACAGTTTGTACATATAGTCACCTCATACAACATCTAAAGAATATGAGGATTTGATATTTTATTATAAATTTATACAGTACCTGTTGGACGCATATCATAGTTCAGCTTGTTTTGAGCATTTAGAATATTCTCATCTTTATTTAATCATGGCTATACTTTGCAAATAAGAATGGTTTCTTGTGTTTATTGAATACGAATACGTGTGTGTGCACTCTCTATTTTTTCCCTTCCAGTTTAATCTTGAGCAAACCTGAGAAGAACATGGTCAAGGGATCTGGATTCCACTTGGATTTAGTTTTGTCAGCATTCATCAATTGTATCTCTGGCATCTTTGGTGCTCCATTCATGGGTCCAGCTTGTGTACGAACCATGTCTCATACATCAGCTCTCACTGTCATGAGCTCTACTCATGCACCTGGAGAATCGCCAAAAGTTGTTGGTGTCATTGGTAAGTCATTGCAATATATTCTCATTTATTCAGTGAGTAGAGATTTTCTGCTTATTTCTTATAGTAACTGAACAAGACAGAAAAATAATATTAATGTATACTGACTTAAATTAGGAAATTCCATGTCTATTTAATAGAAATGAAGATAAATCACAGAACTCCTAGTTAATTAGTATATAATAGTAGTACAGATTTGTATACTAGAGTCAGTTTATTCATCTCTGATCACTTTTTTACACCTCTTTAGCTCATTTGATTCATTCTTGTTTACAGAGCAGCGTGTCAGTGGAATCATCGTCTCATTACTGGTTGGCTTGGCCGTGTTCCTTACAGCTGCTCTTAACTTGGTGCCCAAAGCTGTACTGCTGGGCATCTTCTTGTATATGGGTGTGTCTGCAACAGCAGGAATTCAGTTTATTGAACGATTGTTCCTCGTCCTTATGCCTGTGAAACATCATCCTAATGTAGCCTATGTTAAGAAGGTATTATTATTTAAATTCAAGCATTTCCTAATTACAGTAACACCAGTATATTATATTTCAAAGTACTGTTTATTAAGACATTTATTGTAAAGAGTATATTTATAACTACTACGTTGAATAATGAGAATCGCTCAGATCAGTCATTCAGAACTTTTGTTTTTCTCAGGTCTTACGTGGAGAGGTAGTAATATTGAGTTTGTTTCTGGAAGTAATTGATTTTGTCAATCATGAACAGTTAGTGTAATAAGAGATTTACATGCCACTTATTAAGTATCATTGATACCAATATCTTTGATTTTCTTGGCCCGAGCTTTTATTGATGAGAGCAGTTTCTTCATGTCCTGGTGTCACACTCATAAAAAAAAAAAAGCACACATTTAGAACAAAAGAAGGCAAGCATATTACTCTTCATGTAAAGAAAGTATTGTTGCATATATAGTTAAACCAACTTTATTAGATTTTAAATACTCTGTGTTTTGATGTAAGTGGATTTTTGTCCATTCGTTTACATTTTTAAACTTTGACATCAAAGATTATATATTTTATTTTTTAATCACAGTTTTACACTTTTTCTCCTGCACTTCAAGTTATTCGGGAAAGTTTGATTATGAGTGTAAAGTTAATTTTTGTTTTATGTTAAATGATCATGGTGATTAATAATCCATATAATTATGAGATGTTTGCTGCTTGGGGTCTGTGCTAATATTGATTACAACAACTATGCAATATAGTGCTTGACCTACTGGATGTTAATATTTCCCTCTGATATTATTGTGTCCTCTTTATGTTATATTCTTCTGTTTGTTTTTGCATCTCGATTAGAGGAGATGCTAAAGCCAGTTACACTGTGTGAAGAATGATCACACTGTTTTAAGATTAAACAAATATAAATGGATATTTGCTACAGGAAAATGATGATTTAGCACTCCAGTCCCATTCAGCTCTTTTCAACATACTTTATTACAAATTGCATTCACTAAAAATATGCATAAATGTTAACTATGAAAACTTTCCTCTTGAATTTGCAGGTCCGCACTTGGAAAATGCATGCCTTCACAGGAGCACAGCTGGTTATGTTAATTGTGTTATGGGTTGTTAAACAGTCTCCTGCAGCTCTTTGCTTCCCCTTCATTCTCATGCTGCTCATCCCAATCAGACTGTACCTACTTCCCTACATTTTTGACAGCGCAGAACTCAATGCTGTAAGTGCTTATGGTGTTGTCTTCCATTAAAGTATAATGAGGGTATTTATATTCTTTTGGTTGATGGGCACACTGCTCATTGGCAACACAAGGCATAAAGTATGGAAAAATGTGGATGTATGCATTATAGAAATTTCTCACCAAACATGTTGTTTGCAAAATGAAAACCTTGTTTGATCAACTTTTTTTATATTAGTTGCATTCTCATGATTATGTCCTGATATAAAATTTTTGGTTGGATCATGGCAACAGCTGCCCGTTGAGATACTATAACTGAAGGTCTTTTGCACTTAAATAGGACTGACAGCTTAATCTTAAGTGTCCCTTTAGTTATAGTTCTTTTCCTATGGCCTTACATCTACACTGAATACTCTGGTCTGTGTTACACATCTCTTACTATCATTTCAAATCTGACATGTCACGATACTACATCTCTGTTTCTTTTCCTTTTTCTTCAATGTTTTCTTGATGCCCGGACCAAATGAGGAAAAGAAATAAAATAATAATAATATAATAATACTCAACTCTCTTGAGTGATATTGCAATTATGCCAGATTGTTTGTACCTTTTCCAGATAAACTACATATAATGTATTTTTTGAACAAGAGCTGTATTTATGTATATTAAGTATCTAAAAAGTCCTTTCTTGTTTACTGCTCTATGTTATTTAGAATGGTTCATACAGCTTTTTTCCTTGTCTCATGATTATTCATGAAAAAAGTAATTTTGAGCCCAATTTTTGTTTGTGTGATGCATATGCTGCTAAAGCTTGCAACTGCAATTGTTACAAAATAATTGAGGTAAGAGGACTTCACTATATCATCCTCACCCATTCCGTTATTTGTTTACTAGGAAAAAATACAGAAAGGGGAGAATTTGCCAACCCACTTCTCCTCCCTTACGCCTTCCACCTCTTCCTCCGGTAAAACTAGGAATGAAAGCATGGAAATCTCTCTCCATAACCATCATTACAATAATTTTCCCCAAAATTGTCATATCTTGCTGAAGGTAAACGGGTGGAAGGAACTTGATAAAAGGGAGGGCACCATTGGTGTATCATTCCCAGGCCAGCCTCACCCCTTCGGTTAGTTGCACCAAGGCAGTAGCAAAACATTTCAGAGAGGGAAATATGCTCCCCTATCTCATTTAAGAGAGTCACAACTCAGGGAATTCAGTTGAGGCATCCTTAATTCCAAATCACAGAGGATAATATTATTTACACATGAGATATATTAAAGTTGTACAGTAAATGATGAACCTTATTTTGTTTGCAGCTTGATGGTAAGGACGCCAGCGCAAGTAGTATGGATGACAGTGATGAACCTGACTTCTTTGAAGAGGTGCACGATCTCCCCACTCACATTGATGATGAACGTCAGAGCTGATGTACTGCTAAAGGCCTTCCAAATTGAATTTGCTTATATGAGATCTGTTGTGCAGCTATAATGCAGCCTAAGAACCGTACATTCCTTATCAAGTCTTCCAGTCTAACTGTGATTCTTTTGTAGAAACTTGACCTAGCAATATAATTTCTTTTAATAGAGTAATGTATGTTGATGTGTATTACAAGTCACCCTCATTATCAGCACAGTATACTGTGATTTGCAATAATCTTATAATAAAAGGAGTGCAAGAATGATTGAAGAGGTTAATGTTTTGAAGTTGATGTTTTTAAAATTGTTTATGAACCGTGATGCTCCATTGTTGCTTAATGTCAAAACTAGGAAATAGAGGTGCTAGTCATAATGTGAAGCCTTAATATTGTTGCAGTTATGTATGTACAGAATAGGGATAGATGTGCGCAGATGAACAAAAGTATTATTGATTGAATTACTTGTATTTGAGAATGATAAATTCCATTTCTAAGAAATGTATTTGGCTTTTGTCAACTAGGAGTGTTGTTTTAGTATAGGAATATAGTTCCATGGTTGTTGAATACCATCTTGTAGCCTTGAGTCCTTTGCACTTGTATACTGACCTGCAAAGTTTTTACATTAAAAGAATGGCAGTGTTGCTGTATCTGTAGATAAAGTCAGATGTAACTGAAAACTTCTTGATTCTTAGTTGTTTGTCCTACATAGAGCGAATAATTACCAGAACAAATTATGTGATTTGCTAAGGCCTTGTTGTGACTAAGAGTCATGCTGTTATGACTTCATAGTACAAGTTTTGCCATTCCATTTAATGGTACTCTGGAGTACCAAGTGGGATCTCCCACTTCCCTTTTAGAATATTCATTTTGCCTGAAATAATCTCCGTCCCAAGTTTGTGAGATACAACTGTATAAATTGATATATTAAAATTTACAGTAACTTGGATGAAAGTTGCTCAATATGTATTATTTTAATATCATATTTTTTATTCTAATAGCATGTCACGTTATATATATATATATATATATATATATATATATATATATATATATATATATATATATATATATATATATATATATATATATATATATATATATATATATATATATATATATATATATATATATATATATATATATATATATATATATATAATGCGTGTGTGTGTGTAATATGTTCCTTGGGTCCTGCATTTTAAGCTACCTAACAAGCAGTAAAAAGAACATGGTGCTCTAGTGTATCATACTTAGTTAATTATTTATATTTATTGGTAAAGCTCCATCATCATTATGTAACTTAACTTCTTGCTCTTCTACCATTTAATTACAGCAAAAAGTATTGATATTCAATATGAAATGTTTTCTCAGAATTTTTTAGTCTTTTTTCTCCAGTACATTTCCAAATTGCATTTCTTATACAAATATATTTCAGCATCTTTAGTTTCCTAAGCACCTTCAATTGAATAATTCTATTTAGTAGCAGTTGGTCATCTTTTAAAAAGGTAACCATGTATATTTTCAGTGCCAAACTTCGTTACTTTAGAAATTTTACTATATTGTGAACTTCATATCACTAATTTTTCTGTCTGATCAATACTCATACGCATTCTGTAATCTATTTTTAATAAATGTGTTTGTATGTATATGTTTTGCATATATGTACGCAGTATTTGTATATAATATACATACTTCGGAAGTTTGGTTTGCTGGAAGCCGTAATTTCAGAATGGCGCACATTCTTCAAATTTGTCGATGGCTTGCTCAATACAGGCCTTTTATTATATATATATTTTTTTAAATATAAGACTTATGAAAATGTTGTGCTCTATTGTTATCTTCGATTGGAAATTAAAAGCTGTGATGTATCAGGAAGAATTAAATATCGTGCATTCTTATATTAATTATATATAACCAGAATCTGAAAGTTTGCATAGGATTAAACACATTTTAATATAGGAAATAAACTTATAAATATGTATATAATTTTATTAAATCATTTATTAATTTAGTTATGGTAAATATAAAATATTGGTAATAAGGCTCTTTATTAATCCTATATTAAATGCGAGAATTTTTAAATATATAGTCAAGTTACATTTATTAACAGCAAAGCTAATAAAATGAGTCATTTACTGATGCTTTGTTTTACTATGCAGTTTATGTAGATTTAGTGCCAGGCTCACCAGTGTTCAGCTTCTTTTAGGGGTTTGTACAATATATCTCTTCATTAAAACTACCTGTGGATAAAAAGGTCAAGGTATTGGTGCACTCTGTTAATAGCCCATCAACTTTGCAGGCACACCATCAGATGAGTGGGATCGATGATAGAAAAGTATCTACCTTCTTTATTCTTCAAATCAGTATTGTGATATTTTTATTGCTTGTCTTGGAATTCCTTTCTCTTTCTCGATGATCATTAACCTGATGTTTTGAGGAGGCTTGTGCAACCCCATTACTTGGAGAGCAATGCCACTGAAAGCATTAACTTTTGTCAGGGCTATCCTTAGTGGCATGGTCAAAGATAAGGATCCAAACTTAGAATAATTCAATGCGTAAGTCCTCAACGATGTACGAAGTTAGTCCACACTCAGCGGCTCTGAAAGTGGATGTAGGGTGCAATATCAGCTTCCATTGCATTGATATTTGCTGATTGATTTATTAAACATTGTCTGCTGTATGAAGTGCAACATAAAATATGCACTAAACAGGCGCACACACTGGCATCTTTTCTTTGTTGAACAGGTGAATGCGTGCTGTTTCATCCTGTCCCCTAGCTCAGTAACTGGTCTGCCGATGAACTTCCACCTACCTCACTACTCTCTCATTGGCTGGAACTTTCGTTTATAAACATAACTTCTCTCGGAAATTGCTAACTTAACCTTACCTTATCTTATTCAGAGTCTGAAAAATCTCGTCCAGGCACGAAGTGGTGAGTAAAATGTGGAAAAATGTGTAAATTCAGAATATGAAGAAATGCATCAGGGTGTGCCATTATAAACAGATATATGGTTATAAAGAATTTATATTATATACTCCCGAATACCAACCATACTTCTGAGTTTGAAAGTTCTGACAGAACTATGCTTTGGCCTTTGTTTACCAACAAAGGCTCCAGCCAATGTGAGTGAAAGTAGGTCACTGCTGTGCAGGATGGTAATAAGACATACTACAAATCAGAAGTCTATTACCTAAGCTAGGATTATAAAAGTATCTCTTAAACAGGAATTACTTCTGGGAACCGGCGACTCCAACACATCCGGCGGTATTAGAATTCAATGCTATTGAGGATGAATAACATGCACATAGCATAGCTGCACCAGTGTATATGTGTGTGTATGAATGTTGTAAAGTGAAGGCACAAGCTATACTCACCCGGATCCAATACATCCAGTAGCTCAATGATTTGGCACTCGTAGTCACCTCCGCCACATGCAACCAACCTATAACAACAACCACAACACCAGCCCCCATCGGGAATCTCCCGCTCCATCCTACTCAACTGAATAGTATCGTACCTAACATGCAGTATACTATTTACATATCTACACAACTGCAATGTAAGTGATATTAAGAAATAGGTAATTGTTGTAGATGGCATGAAAATAACGAACTTTCAAGATATTGAATGTGTAACCTGCATGCTCGGTAAAATGACAGATAATATCAGCTGAAAAGAAAGGAAGCGTGCTAAAATTTGTCTAGACCCAGTACACTGTGATCTACTTGGTCCTATTAGTCCAGTATCCAGAGAGGGTTATAAGTATGGTATAAATTTTGTGGATGACTACTCTAGTGCTGTCAAGATTTATTTCCTGAAAGAAAAGATTGATGCAGTTCGTGCCCTAAAGAATTTATTGCAGAAACTTCACTTGTGTTAGAACGGTACTGAATTTACCTGTAATGCATTCAGAACTGTGTGTATAGACAACAAAATCAAGATGGAATTTTCATAGCCACGGTCACCACATCAGAAAGGCACAGAGGAGAGGAATCATAGAACTATTTATTCAATGGCAAGGTGTTTGTTGCTAGAAACAAAGTTGCCTAAATATATGTCAACTTATGCAGTTAAAATGGCAGCAAATTTCCATAAAATTTGCTTCAATAATAGGACTGGACTCACTCCCTCAGAATTATTAACTGAAAGACGTTCTCATTTAAGCAAAATTAATATATTTGGCACAAGATATTTTGCACATGACTGTGAAGATGGAAAGCTGGATCCAAAGTGCAAAGTTGGAGTATTTATTGGACATGATTCAGAGAGTCCTGCACATCTAGTATATTTTCCTTCTACACTGAGTGTCAGAAAAGAAAGGAATGTCAGATTCACCAGTCAAATTCCAAAGAAAATGGTTCAGACTCAGAAACCTAGTGAATCTCCTATCATTGAAATTCCTGAATCTGAAAAGATTACACCTGAAGCATGTGATGACTCCAATGAAGCTGAAGTATCCAACGATCCCAATGAAATTGAAAAACTTCAAAGAAGATATCCGTCACGTGAACAAAACAAGCCACACTACTTGAGTGATTATGTAACTAATGTAACACGTGAAACTTTTATCCACCACTGCTATCAGACAACTGTTCAAGAAATACCAAGAACCTATGAAGAGGCTGTGTGAGTTCCAGAGTCAAGAGACTGGAAGACAGTAATGGACGAAGACATGCAGTCATTGAAAGAAAATAGTACCTATTAGCATGCTGAACTCCCTGAAGGCCAAAAAGTAATTGGCAGTAGGTGGGCTTATGTACTCAAACCAGTTACAGATGGTGAAAAGTTTAAGGCTAGATTTGTAGCTAAAGGTTTTACTCAAGAAAAACATGTGGACTATGAAGAAACTTTTGCCCCAACAGCAAAGATGGCAACTCTGAGAACATTCATTCAAGTTGCAGCAAGCCTGAAACTCAAACTTAAACAAATGGATGTTAAGACTGCATATTTGAATGGATCTATTGACAATGACATTTACGTACAGCAACCTAAAGGTTTTGAAGTGAAAACAAAGATGGTTCTGCAGGCTTATAAAGTCACTTTATGGTCTTAAATAGAGTGGTTGTATGTAGAACAATGTTATTTATAACTTTTTCATTTCAGGGGGTTTGAATCAGTCACATGCAGATCATTGTTTGTATGATAAAAATTATGGTAAAGAAATGTAATGGTTCAAATTTGGGTTGATGACAATTATTGGTTGTAGTAATGATAATATGCTCAAGGACTTTAAACAATCTCTCAAGGAAAAATTTAAGCTGACTAATTTAGGAATGTCTTTTGAATGTAATGATGAGTTCATAGGGATAGTTCGAAACAGGTATATTCAAAAGATTCTGGAAAGGTTCGGTATGTCAGACAGTCACCCTTCTAAAACTCGTTGTGATGTCAGTTTTTCAAATACTATTAATTTTTATTAAACAAAATAAACTGATGCAAAGAAATATAGAGAAATGGTAAGAAGTATAATATACATAATTATTTGAACAAGACCAGATCTCAATTACGTTGTAACAAAACTATCTTAGTATATGTCACAGTCAAATGAAGGTCATTTTAATGCTGCTAAGAGAGTTCTGAAATATTTAAAGGGTACAGCTGACTATTGTTTAAGATTTTATAAAACTGATGAGTTATTAGTTTTGTTAGGATTTTCAGATTCAGAATGGGTTAATTCAGTGGATAGAAAAGTATAACAGGCTATTGTTTTAACTTACAAAATTCTGAACCTCTAATATCCTGGAAAAGCAAAAAGCAATCTGAAGTAGTATTATCATCTTGTGAGGCAAAATATATAGCCCTAACTCACTCAGTGCAAGAAGCTATGTTTAGAAAGAATTGATTTATGATATTTTATGTTTGAATATTGAAAGCCATATTGAAGTAGATAATCAAGGAGCTATTTTATTGCCAAGGAATCCAGTGTTTCATCAAAGATTCAAACATATCGATATCAGGTACCATTATATTAGAGATGAAATTTCAAAAGGCAATATAAAGATTTCCAATGTTCAAAGTTGTGATAATGTTGCTGATGTTTTTACTAAACCTGTATCTTTACAGAAAATGAAATTCTTTCAAACAATCAGAGGTACCTGAATGTAATACATCTTTATTTAAGGGGGCGTGTTGAATTTATTATTCAAAGCTGTATTTATTTATTTATTTTTTATTATTATTATTGTGGAGGATTTCCTATGTGTTATTACCCTTCGATCTTATAACCCCCTAAATTCGGAAATCCTGACACAGCTTCTGTAGAGGCCTACAAGCGATCTCAAATTTAAAATCCTCTACCAATAAAATATAATTAATATTACATGCATAGACATACATGCAAATATATTAGAAGGGGGTTTGTGAACTGTTGATATGTGAATGATTAAATAAACTCTCCTCACCTTAAAGTAAAACTTCCTCATACAGAATAATAAATTTTCCAACATACATTCTACCTTCGAGTGTTCAATTAAATGAGCTCATTCTGTCCTCACACGTAGACATAAACATTGTTAGAAATAAATTAAATCTGTACTCATCTATCCGGAAAACCCAAATGTCGTCAGCAATCACGGGACTCCGAATCAAACTTGAATATCTTCAGATCACGTATCTCTACCACGTTCTTCTGCTTGAGTGTCTTGTAGTGCCTCACGAGAGCAACTAATTACTCATTAACAAAATTATAAGTACTGTCAATAAACACAGTAAACATGAGTGCCTCGTAGCATCTCACGACAGCAACTGAGAATAAACTCACAAATAAAACAAAACACAAACTCTATCGTTCATTCAGCACAAGAAAAATCATGTTCTGAACACGTGAACAATCATAATTGCGAAGGACTCTCTGTTTACACGAAGTAATCAACATTATCATGACGCGGTAAAAGATTAATTGGCAGAAAGCTTACCAAAGCAGATTTCGCTCTCGACTTAGGAGCTATACATACACTATGCATAAGAATACTTATACATACTATAAATGAATACATATGCATATGCGTAAATTTAATATAATTGAATAAGTATACAAACAATGTCTGTAAATCTACATACATGCACTTAAACTACAATAAATAAAACTATCATGCAAAACAACACTTACATATGTACGTAGAAATAAACTGTCTTGAAATATATTCAAAACATCCTGGGCCCCTCCAAAAAAGAAAAAAAAGGGGGGGGTCTCCCTATCAGTGCTACTATTTAGTATCAATGATTAAACGTTTATCTTCATAATGCACTTCTTGTTTATTTACTCCAATACTCTCTGGCTCCCACAACTTATTAACAGGCTCTATGGCCTCTGCAATCAACAACTTATTTACAGGCACTATGGCCTCTTCAATCAACAACTTACTAACTGGCTCTATGGCCTCATCAATCAACTCTTGTGTAGTAGTAGGCGATAACTGTGTTCCTGCTCGCATAACAAGTGGACTTTGCTCATTACTGAGCTCATGTTGAGTATCACAAGGAATATCGCCATACAACATGACACCACCCGGTGTTTCCATCATACTATAGACATCCCACTTGTTAATACCACTAACAAACTGACTAAAATGTAAGGCACCAATAACAATGCCAATGTTCTCAAGTACATCACTATCAATATCTTCATCGGCCAACTTGTAACCATGAGACTTTAGCACATTTCCAGCCTTTGCTAGTCCTGGAGTGTGGATGCTAATTACCATATCATCAACTACGAGTAATTTAACTCTGGCTCTTCTTTTCCCCAATTTAATAACTACATTTACAACAGGAAAATTTTCTTTCTTTGTCTTAGAACGGAATGCATCAATACCAAGAGACATTTCATCTACTGGGCTTAATTTAAGCCTTTCAGCTAATTCCCTAGTTATAAAGGAACACTGGGAACCTGTATCAAAGAATAACCTAGTATTTACCCCAAAATTTCCCTTTGAGCTGCTTACTTTTCCACTTGCAGTAGGCAGAGCACATGCAGATAAACTCGGCTTCACCATTTGCCTTTGTACTGCATTCATAGTCATCACACCAACATGTTTCTTGTCCTTTTCTGTGTCAGAATGTTCTTGCTCATTGCTTGACTCATCTATTAATTTTGAACCATTTTCTGACTGTTCATTAAGATATTAGGTTCTTCAAACCTTCTACGAAAATTTAATTCTTGTTTGTAACACAAGGCTGCATGATGACCATTTTTCTTACACTTATTACAGTTTAACTGGATGTAGCAATTATTTGCATAATGCCCTGACATAGTACATCTCAGACATTTGTTACTGTCTCTCAATTTGTCTCTGCATTCATTTATGCTTATTACTTTTTCACACTGTTCAGAAATATGACTTTGCCAACCACAGAATACACATTCTGATTTACTATTTACTGCCTTTGCAGTAGCACCATAACTACCTACACTCTTTTTAAAGGACTGGGTCTCATCTCTCTGTGAGCCTTGGATCTCTCCTTTTGTGTTATGTTTAGTGTTGTTGCCTTCTATATGATATACTTATTTTCCCAGTTCCTTCAAGAGGGTTTCAAATGTAGGATATTTTGTGTCTATTTGCATGCTAATCCAGTTCTCTACATCTTCTCGTAATTTCATTATCACAAGTTCTGAAAACACCCAATCAGTGTTCTCCATGTCTCTATAATTTTTCAGACTTCGAATAATGGCTTCTACTTCCTGCTTGAACTTAAAAAGTGATGAATAATTAGAAGAGGGAGATGGTATTTTTACCAATTTCCTCATTAAATTTCATACAATCCTGTCCTTGCAGGCATAAACACCTTGTAGCTGTTGAATGTATTCATCATAACTCTCACTAGCAACAGGATATCCCTTTATGTTGTCTTAGGCATCTCCTTTTAGGGCATTTCTCAAGATGATAAACTTTGTCATAGTTGGCATAGAAGTACTATGTACTAAACTATCAAGCGTATCCCAAAGCTAGTGCCATTCATCATAGTTTCCAAAGAACTGTGGTATTTTTACTTCAGGAAATTTAGGTGTGGGTTGTCCACTGGGGAGGCTTGAACTCTCGGAACTAGGAGCTCCAGTACTCTTCTTAGTTTCTAACTTACGAATCCGTTCTAGGACAGCTAAGCTAATATCATTTACTGTCTCAGCTAGACTGTCATGTTCTGTATCCTCCTCTTCAGAATCCCTTTTAAGGGGCTTATATTCGACATATTCCTCATATTTCCTATCATATCTTCTGAATCTTTCTGTTAGCGTAAGATGACATCTTTCTAAATAAGTAACAACAAGTGTCTCATCATCTTTGGCAAGTTCTGTTTGACACTGAACACAATCACGTTGAACCAATTCCCGAAGGCGTTGTAATGCCTCAGGTTTAACCGATATATTGAGAAAGCAAATAGAACATAAAAAAACAACAGACAATTAGTTGATGTAAATATATTAACAAAGAAACCACGATCTTCTTTATATATCCATAATGCAACAAAATTCACTATGTAAAGAGTATCATAAGATAATCTTCCAAAATTTCAAGATAATAACATACAGTTATTCAATTTCGTCAATTATGACGCCAATCCTTAAAGTGTAAAACACACTATTCATCGACTAAATGACACTGTTAAGTCAATAACAGTAAATGGAAAGTGTAACGTAAACCACACTGTTCCTACAATAAACGATACTGTGCACCCAACAGTAGGTGGGTCACTACTTTCCGTTTATTAACGTAAACATGGGAATCAATGCGACATTCTAGACATCGTTAAATGGGAAAAATGTAAACACACAAATCCCTAAAAAACCACTATTCATCCAGCCGAAATTGGGTACTAATTTCCAATTTACTTAATGGACGCTCAACTACGAAAGTATATTTCGTTTCCACAGAGAGAGAAACACTTTATCCACGCGGGAAAAAGATACTCTTATTTATTTCAACAACCACTTAACTTTCAAAGTTATATTCGCAATATTCATGCAAATACATGCAATGCTCCTCCTTTTTTTTCTCGCTGAAATATGGACGATTTCAACCGTAGAGTTTTACATTAACTTCTTACAAGGCGAGAGTTAATCTAAAATGTACACTATTTTTACCATTACTGCACCAATTCTCATCCGGTTCGAAGGACCAAAAGCTGTGGAGGATTTCCTATGTGTTATTACCCTTCGATCTTATAACCCCCTAAATTCGGAAATCCTGACACGGCTTCCGTAAGAGGCCTACAAGCGATCTCAAATTTAAAATCCTCTACCAATAAAATAAAATTAATATTACATGCATAGACATACAAGCAAATATATTAGAAGGGGGTTTGTGAACTGTTGATATGTGAATAATTAAATAAACTCTCCTCACCTTAAAGTAAAACTTCCTCATACAGAATAATAAATTTTCCAACATACATTCTACCTACGAGTGTTCAATTAAATGAGCTCATTCTGTCCTCACACGTAGACATAAACATTGTTAGAAATAAATTAAATCTGTACTCATCTATCCGGAAAACCCAAATGTCGTCAGCAATCACGGGACTCCGAATCAAACTTGAATATCTTCAGATCACGTATCTCTACCACGTTCTTCTGCTTGAGTGTCTTGTAGTGCCTCACGAGAGCAACTAATTACTCATTAACAAAATTATAAGTACTGTCAATAAACACAGTAAACATGAGTGCCTCGTAGCATCTCACGACAGCAACTGAGAATAAACTCACAAATAAAACAAAACACAAACTCTATCGTTCATTCAGCACAAGAAAAATCATGTTCTGAACACGTGAACAATCATAATTGCGAAGGACTCTCTGTTTACACGAAGTAATCAACATTATCATGACGCGGTAATAGATTAATTGGCAGAAAGCTTACCAAAGCAGATTTCGCTCTCGACTTAGGAGCTATACATACACTATGCATAAGAATACTTATACACACTATAAATGAATACATATGCATATGCGTAAGTTTAATATAATTGAATAAGTATACATACAATGTGTGTACATACATGCACTTAAACTACAATAAATAAAATTATCATGCAAAACAACACTTACATATGTACGTAGAAATAAACTGTCTTGAAATATATTCAAGACAATTATTGTGACACTAGGACCGGCCAAAAATGAAATTAAAATAAATTTACCTTCATCGAGCCTGGGCACGAAGAAAATATAAAGAGAGACGGAGATGGGGAGTATTGTGACTTGTCAGATGTGAAGGGATAATAAGACACGTGTAACAGATATCCAAGAATATTCGGTGTTGATGTAGGCATAGAGAGAGAGCCGTGACTGAAGGAAGACTTATCATTGAACTCTCCCGGACAGTCTTATTTAAGTCTACAAGACCCTTCAGCTGTAGTATGTAATATTGTCAAGTATACTGCAAAGGAAAGATTTTGCTTTATTTAATCAGTGTATATTCACGGGCATAGCTGCAGACGACAACTTTAAAGACTAAAATATTTTATGTATTCTTTACTACTTATTAAGTTTACAATGTATTTATTATTCTGAATAAGGTAAAAGAAAAATAGCAATGTTTTATTTCATAAAGATTTTCTGTTTTAGTGTACTGTATAGTCAGATTTGTGAATTTACGGTTTTGTGCTTATGCTTGTAGTCCCCAATGTTTTAATTTTGTAGATGTTAAGAAGTGGCCAAGAATACAAGACATAAAGTTCTACCATTTCTAATATATATATATATATATATATATATATATATATATATATATATATATATATATATATATATATATAAATATATATATATATATATATATATATATATATATATATATATATATATATATATATATATATATATATATATATATATATATATATATATATATATCCCCTATGATTACTGCATTTTAAGGCACATATATCAAAGGTAATTATATCTGAATATGTCTGTACAGTTTTCAACAATATATATATATATATATATATATATATATATATATATATATATATATATATATATATATATATATATATATACATTTTTTTTCCTGTTTTACGTAACAGACTTCCTATTCTACCAAGGGCTATGACAGTTGCCTTCTTGCGAAGGACTTGTTTTGGCAGATGTAATCCTTACCCTGAGTGCATGCCCTTGCTAACCTCAGACCGTGACGGGGCGTGAACCCTTGACCTGATGCCGCTTGAGCCACGGTGGCTATATATATATATATATATATATATATATATATATATATATATATATATATATATATATATATATATATATTAATTCTTCTTAGCTTTTGACTCTGTTATGTTAACAAGAGACAACATTATGTCTCTGGGTTTGCTATACTATTCCCTAATCAGTTTTATATCATCCTCTGCAGTTCGTCTTCACTTTAGAAACCACTGTTGCAGAGGTTATCTAGCAAGAAGTTCATCATGCAAGATGCTAAACTGATACAAGCACAGAAAAAGAGGAAAGCAACTATTTTCCAAAATCACAAATCCAGCATAGACAATTTTTAGAGACATAATGTTGTTTCTTGTTAAAGTCTCAAAATCCTTATCTAAGGAGAACTAGCATGATAAATTTCACCTGCCTTTCGTGAATAAATGTTATTTGCATGAAAAAGTGTCCATGTTGGATTTGTGATTTTAGAAAATTGTTGGGAGCGTTCAGTTAGGCACAGCATTGGACACAAAGCATACTGTATGATATATCTTTTATTTGTATATATCAGTAGATGAGAAGATATTTCTTAGATTCTCTTCCTACATTTTTCAAACAAATTTTCTGTACATGTAAATTTTGAAAACAAGAGATTCTGCTTTCAATTTAATATCAGAATTAACTTATATGCATTTATTGCACATTGCAGCATGATGTAATATTTTGACAGACCTTCTGCTGCTTCATTCATCATATATGTATCCAGTGGAGTGAAGTATAAATCACACATGGGTCTTGGGAGACTGGACAGGAAATTAATTCTTGAAGTATTTCACAACAGCTTCAAACCCCTAATCCTCTGAGGAAACAGGTAAACTGCTTTTTTACATCTTGCTAATGTTTAGGTTTCAATCTCCCCTGATTGCTGACTATATGACTCTGCCTAGAATGACTGAGGACTCGACAAGCCCTCTCTGGAGATTTGACTGAGAATTACAGATTAACGAGAAAAAAAACAAACTCCTCTTATAAGTGTCTTCTACTACTTTTGAGGAGGCGGGGACTGTTAGTCCCTAGGTCTATGCCAGACCAATTAACATAAAAGAAGCACATAGACAGAGATTCTAATTGGGTTCAGGCTAGGCAGAGGGGAGGATAGGATATTTCAGTGGTAATCACATCCAAGGAGGGGTATAAGATCTATTGACTATAGATCACACACACACACACATACAGAGCACAAAAATAGATGGAAAGAATAAAAAACTTGTTGCAAGAAGCAAGAAGGTTAAATGAGGAAAGTAATAAAGTAAAGAAGAAAATTTTTTGTTTCAAAGTTCATCCAGGCAAAGGGGAGATAAAAAAGATAATGATAGAAGACCAGGGGATGGGACCTCATTAAGATTGTTGTACAGAATTGCTGATGGATTAGCTGGTAAAGCAGTAAAATTAAAAGATAAGATTCACAACATTAAGGCAGATATAATGGCAGTTACAGAGACTAAGTTAAGTGAGGACATAAACAGTGTCACAGTTTTTCCTAAGGACCTTCAGAATATTAAGGATTGAAAGATTTGAGAGGACTGGTCGAGGGATAGCAATAATCATAAGTGAAAGGTTTCAGGTTGAAGATATAAACTTTGCTATAGAAAGTGAGTTCAAGGAATTTCTTGTTGGTCACATAAATACTGGGTCAAAGAGCATTATAATAACTGCTGTATATGAACCACCAAGGAACCAACATAGGCTAGAAGTTTATGAGGAGAATCATACAGGTACTATTCGAGTCATAAACTCAGTTGTTGACATTGCACGGGAAAACAAACGTAGGATTTTGATTATGGGAGATTTTAATCATAGAGAGATAGATTGGATAAATCTTGACCCACACAGTGGTGAGGACTCATCGGGGGCAAGATTCCTAGATTGTGTACAAGGGAATTTCCTACACCAACATGTACTGGAACCAACGAGGGCCAGGGGTGGGGATGAGCCATCGCTGCTTGATCTAGTATTCACAGAGAATGTGTTGGATATTGAAAACAATTGAGTATGAACCACCAGTAGGAAAGAGTGACCACTTTGTGATGTTGATGGAGTATATCATAGAAGATGTACTACCTAAAGTAGAGGCACTGAGGACATGAGGAAGAACTATCCGAAGGAGATTACATCAAAATGAATGAGCTTTTTGCAGTTATTGACTGGAGAACCTTATTTAACAACAAATCTGTACAAGAAAGGTACGACATCTTTTGTGGGGAATATGGGAAGATAGCAGATTGCTGCATGCCTGGCACCAAAATAAGAGTAATTCATGCAAGAGAGAAATGGTTCAATAATTACTGTAAGAGAGCTTAGGAGTGGAGAGACAAATGCTGGAAAAGGGATAGGAGGAGATAATAAACATAAATGGTTGGGACACATAAAAGAGCAAGAATTTATTACGGAAGTAAAATAAGAGAGGCAGGGAGAGACTATGAAAGGAATAACCCCAGGAAGGCTAAAGAAAATCCCAAACTTTTCCACTGCTTTATCCGAGGAAAACTGAAGGAAAAAGACCAAGTTTTAAAGCTTAAGAGAGCGGATGGAAGAATCACTAAGATGGATGAAGAGATCTGCAAAGAATTGAACAAGGAGTTTCAGTCAGTATTTACATTAGAAATTACCCCACTCCCTCAGATTGCAGAGATAGAAGCTCATGGGCCGGTATTAGAGAACATCATCTTTTCACCCACAGAGGTATGCAAAGCATTGATGGAGTTAGATGTCCACGAAGCCACAGGTCTTGATGACATATCCCCTTATGTGCTTAAGAAATGCGCTAATTCAATATCAGTGGCAATAAGATGCTGGAAACAAGCAAACTTGATACTTATCCATCATAGTTTGCAAAATTATGGAGAAACTACTAAGGAAATATATCTCTCTTGACTTGGAATACTTCAACTTTTTGTCAGTGAGACAAAATGGCTTCAGAAAAGGTAGATCAACAGTAACAAACTTATTAGAATTTTATGATGAGGTATGGCGAATCTTACAGGAAAGAGAGGGCTGGGCAGATTGCATATTCCAAGACTTCCAGAAAGCATTATTAAGAAGCTGCAAGCAATGGCAACAATAGGTGGACATGTCTTGGAATGGATAAAAACATACTTAGAAGGAAGGGTACAGAGGGTTAGAGTAAGAAACTCAGTATCTGCATGGAGAAGAGTTAGTTGTGGAGTTCCAGAGATTTCAGTTTTAGAGTCACTTTTGTTCCTTGGATATGTAAATTACCTACCAGAGTCTTGAAATTCATTCATGAATATGTTTGCATATGATGCAAAGATTGTGAAAAAAGTAAGAAAAGAGAACAATGGTAGAGAACTTCAGGAAGATCTAAATAGTCTGCATGAGTGGACAGAAAAGTGGTTGATGAAATTCAAAGCATCAAAATGTAAGGTAATGAGAATGGGTACAAGTGCAAGAAGGCCCAAGCTTGACTACTTGGTGGCAGGAGTAGAACTTCAAGAGACAGAATGAGAGAGATCTAGGAGTAAACATACTGGCCGATTTGTCTCCAGAAATGCATATAAATGGCATAATAAGGGCAGCATATGCTTTTCTAGGAAATGTAAGGGTAGTCTTCAGGCACATGAAAAAGGAAATGTTCAGAAATATTTATGTAACCCATGTGAGGCCAAAGCTTGAATATGCAGCCCCTTTTGGAATCCTCACTTGTAAAAGCACGTAGTTTAGATGGATAAAGTTCAAAGACATGCCACGAAACTGGTGCCATAAATACGTAATCTCAGTTATGATGAGAGGCTGAGGGAATTAGACTTACCATCACTCGAAGCTAGAAGAATGAGGGGGATATGGTGACGGTTTTTAAATTTCTACATGATTATGACAGAGTGGATAGGGATAGGTATTTTGATATAGCTGGCACTAGAACTAGAGGTCATAGTTTGAAGCTTCATGAGAAAACTTCTCTGCAGCATGTAAGGAAGTACTTTTTTTTTTATTGTAAGAGTAGTTGATAATTGGAATTGGCTAAGCGAGGAGGTAGTTAATGCTAACTAAATCCATAGCTTTAAGAATAAGCATGATCAGTATCACTAAGTACAAAGTTGAACCGACCAGGAGACGGGAAGATACGAGCTTTTGGCTTTTTCCTGTAAGTATGATTAGGTAATTACACACACACACACACACACACACACACACGCACCGCGCTTTCAGTGACACACAGAACTGCTCCTCTTAAATTTTTACTTGTTTTCGAGTGACTAAGTGCTTAGTGGAAAACTTTACCATAATTTCCCTAAATCTGAAATCCTGCAGAGTATTGTGAGTACAAAACTTATATTTGTTGTATGACGAGACTGTCCAAAATATTAAAGGAAAAAAATTTAGAACATTTTCGTGAGGGGAGAGAGAAGCTGCCGTCCAGTTCTGCCTTGAAGGAAATTTAGAAGAGTTGCCAGAGGTGAAGCCATCACATCACATTACCTAATTTTTTTGTGTAAACTGGGGAAAGCTCTTAAGCCGATTACCTGATCCTGTGGTTCCATATATTGTTAAAATCAGTATCCTTCCCATTTATATTAACTTGTTAGTTAGTTTGATACGCGAAATAATTGAATAATTAAAAAAAAAATATCCACCTGTCAACAGTACTGAGTTAAGTTGCCAAGTAGTACAGCTGTCTTATTTTCTTCATTTTTTTTTTTGCTTTTCTTTTAGCTTTCTCTTTCACTATTTTTATTTTTTTTTATTTTGTATATATATTGAGTTAAATGTAAAGTCTAATCCTGTGATAACATATCTTGGTTAGCAAGTGAGTGTATCAGTTAGGAAGAATATATAGCAGAAACAGGTGGGTGCCACCTCAGAGACAAATTCGAATTTTTCCTTCAGGTTTGACTTTTGTTTTGTTGCATTTTTTTTCTTTTTCTTTTTATCCTTAAATTACCATGGTCAAGTTTTTAAGTTAAGATGTGTGTTACCAGAAAAGAGATAAACTGAGTCACTAAATAGCACTTATATGGAGATATAAAAATTCTGTGTGAAGCTAAATTAGAAGTTTTTTCTCTTTTTTTTTTCCTCTTTCTCGTCTTCTTTCTATATTCTGTGAGAGGGAGAACATAAAAATGAAGCCATCTCTGTCCCAAACCTCTCCCACCCATGGGTCGGGAGAAGGGGTAGTCATCAGGGGACTTAAACAGAGAATCAAGAAGTTAGAGGAAATGGTTATAAGCCTTGATGATAAAATTCGGAATATGGATGGAGAAATGAAAGAGAATGAAACACTCAGAGAACAAATAAGATCTTTGGAGGAAGCAAATAAAGCACAAGGGCAGGAGAGAAAGGAACTAGAAAAAAGAATAAAGAAGCTGGAAGGGGAAAAGAGTCAACTAGAATCTAGAATTTCTAAACAAAAAGATAAAAACAAACAGCTGAATGACAACCTAAAGGAATTAGATGTTAGTTCACTGCTCTCTTCTGAGAGAGACGAGATTGCTGCTTGGAATGTCCAGATTAAGGAAAACATTGAACAGTTCAGAAAAGAGTTCCAGGAGCTGAATATGGAAAATGATGCCATGAAAACTTCCTTTGCTGATGCACTAAAGGGGAATGTGGCAGCAAAAGAGGCTGTAAAGGTGGTGGCACTGGAAAACATACAAACAGTTGACTATAAAGAGACAGTAATCGAAAAAATAAAAGACGTTGTGATGGAAAGGGCAAACCCACTCATCAGACAGGCACTTGATAAGGAGAAGACAGTGGTAATGTCAGGCATAAGCGAATCCCAGGAGCCAACATGGCAGGGGAGACTTGAAGAAAATAAAGCTAGGGTTGTAGACCTGATAAGAAAGCTTGGAGTAGTATTTGGTCCTGAGGATATTGTAAACATACACCAACTAGGTAAATATTCGAGGGAAGGAAAGCCGAGACCAACAAAAGTAACCTTTGAGAGAGGGGAAACATGTAGGGAAATATTGTTGAGAAAAAAAGTCTAAAAGACCTTCAAGAATTCAAAGAAGTGTTCATTAGACAATACAGAACACAGGAAGAGATGGGAAATATCAAAAACTTGTTGCAAGAGGAAAGAAGGTTAAATGATGAAAGAAATGAAGAAGAGAAGAAAAATTTTCATTACAGAGTTCTTCCAGACAAAGGGGAGATAAAGAAGATAATGACAGAAGATCAGGGGATGGGGCCTCATTAAGATTGTTATACACAAATGCTGATGGATTAGCTGGTAAGGCAGTAGAATTAAAAGATAGGATTCACAACAGTAAGGCAGATATAGTAGCAATTACAGAGACTAAGTTGAGTGAGGACATAAACAGTGTCACAGTTTTTCCTAAGGGCTTCAGAATACTAAGGGTTGAAAGATCTGAGAGGACTGGTGGAGGGATAGCACTGCTCATAAGTGAAAGGATTCAAGTCGAAGAAATAAACTTGGCTATAGAAAGTGAGTTCCAGGAATTTCTTGTTGCTCGCATAAATACTGGGTCAGAGAGCATTATAATAACTGTTGTATACAACCCACTAAGGAACCAAAATAGGCTTGAAGTTTATGAGGAAAGTCATATAGGTACTATTGAAGTCATAAACTCAGTTGTTAACATGGCACGGGAAAAAAAATGTAGGATTTTGATTATGGGAGACTTTAATCATAAAGAGATAGATCGGATAAATCTTGACCCACACAGTGGTGAGGACTCATTCGGGGCAAGATTCCTAGATTGCGTACAAGGGAATTTCCTACACCAACATGTAATGGAACCAACAAGGGCCAGGGGTGGGGATGAGCCATCACTACTTGATCTAGTGTTCACAGATAATGTGTTGGATATTGAGAAAATTGAGTATGAACCACCAATTGGAAAGAGTGACCACTGTGTGTTGTTGATGGAGTATATCATTGAAGATATTCTTCCTGAGAGTAGAGGCACTGAGGACATGAGGAGGAACTATCGGAAAGGAGATTACATCAAAATGAATGAGCTTTTTGCAGTTATTGACTGGAGAACCTTATTTTACAACAAATCTGTACAAGAAATGTATGACATCTTTTGTGAGAAATATGGGAAGATAGTAGATTGCTGCATACTTGTCACCAAAGTAGGTGTAATTCATGCCAGAGAGAAATGGTTCGATAATGGGTGTAAAAGAGCTAAGGAGTGGAGAGACAAATGCTGGAAAAGGTATAGGAGGAGAAAAAACATAAATGCCTGGCAAACCTACAAAAGAGCAAGAAATGACTACCTAAGTAAAAGGAGAGAGGCAGAGAGAGACTATGAGAGGGACATCACCAGGAAGGCTAAAGAAAATCCCAAGCTTTTCCACAGCTTTATCAGAGGAAAACTGAAGGTAAAAGAGCAGGTTTTAAGGCTAAAGAGAGCGGATGGAAGCATCACTGAGACGGATGAAGAGATCTGCAAAGAATTGAACAAGGAGTTTCAGTCAGTATTTACAGTAGAAAATATCCCACCCCCTCAGATTGCAGTGATAGAAGCTCAAGGGCCGGTATTAGAGAACATCAACCTTACAGCCACAGAGGTATGCAAAGCGCTGATGGATTTAGATGTTCATAAAGCTACAGGTCCTGATGACATATCCCCTCATGTGCTTAAAAAATGCGCAAACACAATATCAGTGGCACTAAGTATCATATTTAAGGAGTCACTGGAGTCGGGGGAGATTCCAAGATGCTGGAAACAAGCAAATGTGATACCTATCTTCAAAAAGGGAAGGAGGGATACTGCTCTGAACTATAGACCAGTTTCGTTGACCAGCATAGTTTGCAAAGTTTTGGAGAAACTACTAAGGAAACATATCTCTCTTCACTTGGAATCCTTCAACTTTTTGTCAGTGAGGCAACATGGCTTCAGAGAAGGTAGATCAACAGTAACAAACTTATTAGAATTTTATGATGAGGTAAGCCAAATCTTACAGGAAAGAGAGGGCTGGGCAGATTGCATATTCCTAGACTTCCAGAAAGCGTTTGACACTGTTCCACATGGGAGACTTATTAGGAAGCTGCAATCAATGGCTAGAATAGGTGGAAATGTTTTGGAATGGATAAAAACTTACTTAGAAGGAAGGGAACAGAGGGTTAGAGTAAGACACTCAGTGTCTGAATGGAGAAGAGTTAGTAGTGGAGTTCCACAGGGTTCAGTTTTAGGGCCACTTTTGTTCCTTGTATATGTAAATGACCTACCAGAGTCTGTAAATGCATTCATGAATATGTTTGCAGATGATGCAAAGATTGTGAAGAAAGTAAAAAGCGAGAACAATGGTAAAGAACTTCAGGAGGATCTAAATAATCTGCATGAGTGGTCAGAAAAGTGGCTAATGAAATTCAATACTTCAAAATGTAAGGTAATGAGAATGGGTACAAGTGCAAGAAGGCCCAAGCTTGACTACTCGGTGGCTGGAGTGCAACTTCAAGAGACAGAAAATGAGAGAGATCTAGGAGTAAACATACTGGCAGATTTGTCTCCAGAAATACATATAAATGGCATAGTAAGGGCAGCATATGCATTCTTATCAAATGTAAGGGTAGCCTTGAGGCACATGGACAAGGAAATGTTCAGAAATATTTATGTAACCTATGTGAGGCCAAAACTCGAATATGCAGCCCCCTTTTGGAATCCGCACTTGAAAAAGCACATAGCTAAGCTTGAAAAAGTTCAAAGACATGCCACGAAACTGGTGCCAGAAATACGCAATCTCAGTTATGATGAGAGGCTGAGGGAATTAGACTTACCATCACTCGAAGCTAGAAGAGTGAGGGGGGATATGGTGACAGTCTTTAAATTCCTTCATGGTTATGATAGAGTGGATAGGGATCGATATTTTGATATGGCTGGCTCTAGAACTAGAGGTCATAGTTTGAAGCTTCGTAAGAAAACTTGTTTGCAGGATGTAAGGAAATACTTTTTCAGTGTAAGAGTAGTTGATAATTGGAATTGGCTAAGCGAGGAGGTAGTTAATGCTATCTCAATCCATAGTTTTAAGGACAGGTATGATAAGCATCACTAAGTATAAAATGGAACCGATTAGGGGACGGGAAGATACGAGCTTTGGGCTCTTTCCCGTAAACACAATTAGGTAATCACAATTAGGTAATCACACGTAATAAGAATGGGTACAGGTGCAAGAAGGCCCAAGCTTGAGTACTCAATAGCAAGGGCAGGAAATCTAGAGACAGAGAATGAGAGAGATCTAGCAGTAAACACACAGGCAGATTTAACTCCAGAAATGCATATAAATAGCATAGCAAGGGAAGCATATGCTTTGTTAGCACATGTAAAGGTATCCTTCAGGCACATGAGCAAGGAAATTTTGAGAGTTGAGGTGTAATTATTTATTATTGTTTCTTATTATCTATTCCGATTGCTTTCTTATTAGCATTTATTTCTTATTGAAATAGAGTTTAATTCTCTTATTGTGATACTCAAGTATTTATACTTGAATCGTCTATTGTTGATGCCCGGATGAGTGGCTGATTTTTGTTTATACCAGCTTCAAGATTAAAGCTCACGCTTTGGTAATATATTTCATTTTACCCTAGCGTAAATTTAATAGACTTAGGACCCAATATTTTTGGCGATGAGTTGTCTGGATTGAATCTTAATGCTTTGAAGCTGTTTTTGATCCGTTATGACAGCTGATTTTCAAGAGATAGGTGGAATATCTAAACCCTGTGCTAGGCTAGGCTACCGGTAGGTTTGCATCCGGCAAGTTTTTGAGAGGCTATCTTATGCTGCCTTTTGCTCCTGTTAGCCTAATAGGCCTACGTGGATTGAGGTAATGAAGATTGTCTTTTGTTGTTTTTGAAAATTTCTTCATCTGTTACCTAGGCTAGGCTAACTATGGCTAGCACCATTGCAAAAATTGAGCCTTTTTATCCAAAACTAATGAACTTTGATGTGTGGATGTCCATGCTTGAGGCACATTTTGAACACAGTGGTATAACTGAAAGTGCCAAAATGAAACATTGCTTGCTTGTTTCTCTAGGAAGTGAAGTATATAGCACTCTAGCTATTCTGTGTGACCCAGATATGCCTCATCTTAAGAATTTTTCTGATATAGTAGAGATTTTGGAAGGTCATTTTATTGTCAAGCCTTCTTATCAGAGCAGCTTAATTCAATTTCAGCAAAGAAAAAAGAAACCTAGTGAAAATCTGCATAATCTATATGCTGATTTCAAAGCACTTGCCAAAGACTGTAATTTTGGCAAGCAGTTTGATGCTAGGGTTTGCGATCAATTATTTATGGCTATTGAATCAGAAGTGTATTTTCCTAATTTAGCAGCGGAAAATATAAACTTGCAAACTATGACTTTTTCTACTACATTGGACAGAATATTAAATTTTGAAAGAGCTTTTTGTGATGAAAAACTTCCTACTCAAGTGAATGCTTTGAATATTAATTCAAGTTGATGGTGTTGTAGACTTTTTAGATGATATTCTTGTTGGAGGACAAACACAGAAAGAGCATGATGAAAGACTAGACAGAGAATTGACGGAATTCCAAAAGTACAATGTAGCTATAAATAAAAAGAAAACTGTTTTGAATACTGATTTTCTTGAGTATTTCTGATTATGGAATTAAACCATCACCCAAAACACTTTAAGCTATTTTGGAAGCACCCCCTCCAAAGTATGTCAGTGATTTACAATCTTTTTTGGGTATGGTTACCTATTATAGCAGATCTGTAAAGAATTTTTCTAGTACTTTGTCTCCCTTATATGATTTGTTGGAAAAAGATACCAAATTTAAATGATCATCTGTAGAAGATAATACTTTCAGTAAGGTCAAAGCAGAGTAATCAAAGTCAGAATATTTTCCTAATTTTGATGGAAATCATCCAGTAATTGTAGAAGTAGATGCATCTCCAGTGGGCGTTGGCTTCGTTTTGATGCAGGAAATGCATGGTGTCGAAAAACCAGTCTATGTTGCTTGTAAAAAGTTATCATCTGCAGATTTAAATTACTCCCAGTTAGACAAGGAAGCTCTGGCTTTGGTCTATGTTGTAAGCAAATTAAATATTTTCTATTGGGTCGTAGATTTATTCTTAGAGCTGATCACAAACCGTAACTTGGATTGTTTGGTAAAACCTAACAGATTCCTGTAAATGTAAACGCTAGAGTGCAGCATTGGGCTTTGCTTTTGTCACAGTATGATTATGATTTAAATTTTAAAACAGGAAAAGATAATGTTGTCGCGGATACACTCAGTTGGTTTCCAGTACTGGATTCTAGTTTGGACTCTAGTACCCTTAATGAATATGTTCATGTTATTGAAGCTTTGAGTAATCAAGATGTTTCTTTTGAAACTGTTAAGGTTTTGACTAGAAGGGACCCAGTTTTAAGTAAGGTTTTTTCAATGTGTGAAATTAGGTTTGATTAATGACCCAATATTGTCTGATTACTCTGTTGTCAAATCAGATTTAAGCATTTATGATGGTGTTCTTTTGCATTGGAACATTGTAATTATACCTGCTGATATGCACAGCGCAGTACTAGAACAGTTGCATGCAGGTCATAATTGTATCAACACAATGAAAGCAGAATCACGTTATTGGATCTGGTGGCCAAATTGGACCAGGACATTTCAGAAATAACTAAATCTTGTGAACTTTGTTTTAAATATTTCCAGACTCCACAGACAGCGGTATTATCCTGGCCAGAAACTGGGAAACCTTGGTGTAGGTTACATATAGACTACACTGGTCCAATTGGTGACTCTTATTTTTTGAAAATTGTAGATTCCCACAATATTTTTGGATGTTCATGTTACTAGATCTACCACATTATCAGTAACTATTGCTAAGTTAAGGCAGAGTTTTTGTAATTTATGATTGCCAGAAATAATTATTTCTAACAATGCCCCTTATTTTGTGTCTGAGGAGATGCAGTTTTTCCTGAGGAAGAATAGCATTAAACACATAACACCTGCTCCTTATAACCCTTCTTCTAATGGGTTATCAGAAAGGGTAGTAAACACTTTCAAAGAGGGTCTTAGTAAATTTACTGATAGGATATTAATACCAGAGTATGTAGGTTTTTGCATAATCATAGAAGATCTGTACTTTCCTCCACTGGGAAGGCTCCAGCTATTATGATGTTTAACCATAACTTTTGGGGAACTTTAAAAAAAAAAATAAACCTCAAGAAAAGGGAGAAGGCACTGCAGAAAGAATGTAAATTTGAAAAATTAGATATAATGTAGATGATGCAGTTTTGTTAAAAATTATGGTCAAGGTAAGCCTTGGTTAGAAGGTAAAAATCTTAGAAGTACTTGGTGTTCATAACTACAAAGTACAACTTAAAAATTTTGGCAATATAGTTTGGAAAAGACGTTCACACCAACTTATGCCTAGATTTACTCCTAATGGAGAAGAATGCATTTTTCCAAGTAATAATCAGAGTTATGGTGGTACTTGTAAGCCAGTTTTGCTTTCTATTCCAATTAGTCTTACATAAAATTCCGATGTGATTAATGAACCAGAGAGCAATGTTATAAATCCTAATAGCATGGTCGAGAGTTCTGATTACTCCATGCATGCTCATGACAGTTCCAGAACAAGTACCCCTTCGTAGGTCTGGTAAAACTATAAAACCTCCAGAGCGGTTAGCTTTATAAAGTAGGTATATAATCAAAGTTAACTAGTATTATAATTATAACCACTTGAATATTTTGAAATTAGAAGTAGATTTTTATTTTCTATGGGAAAAGGAAATGTGAGAGTTGAGGTATAATTATTTATTATTGTTTCTCATTATTTATTCTGATTGCTTTCTTATTAATGTTTATTTCCTATTAAATTGAGTTTAATTCTCTTATTGTGATATTAAAGTACTTATACTTGAATCGTCTATTGATGATGCCCGGATGAGTGGCTTTTTTTTGTTTATACCAGCTTCAAGATAAAAGCTCACGTTTTGGTAATATATATTATTTTACCCTAGAGTAAAATTAATAGACTTAGGACCCAATAGAAATGTTCACAAATATTTATGTAACCTATTTGAGTGTCGTAAGGTATATCAAAGATGCCTTTAAGTGCCGGATGGCAGTGACGCACTCGATACCCGCCGACCGCCACGAGAGTCAGTGAGAGATCAAACCTTGTCCTGGGCAAATGTCACGTCCACAGCTTAGCAGTCTCCCCCTTGGGGGCGGGAATCTGGAGCCGATTGTGACAGGAACTATATAGAAATGGGAGTTCTTAGGAATTAGTTGTTAATCTAGAAATAAACACATATAAAGAAGATGCTTATCTGTTATCACCGACCACACTATCAAAAAAGAAAATCCCACGATATTGGTGACACTCGATGGAATAATGTCCACACCACATTGGTGAACAGCTCGGGATCAGTCCATACCATTACTTCAACGAAGAGAAAGAAGAATGAAAAATACAGAAGAATAAATATGAAGCAACTATGGAAGAAATATCCGAGTGATGAAGAAACTTCTAGATGATTACAAGCAGCGAGAGAGTGACGCCGAGAAAGCCTCAGCTTCCCCTTCACTAACAGTATCATGTTAACAGAACCAGTCACTCTCCCCCCCTCCCGTATTGGCAAGGCCCCCAGCAGTAAATGGACAACGAGCATCTTCATGTACACCACCGTCACACTGAGCCGAAGTGTGACCGGGGCTTTGAGTGAAAAACCCCTTACCAGAAATATATGGTGCCGGATCCAATCAATAAGATGGCGATTCATTGATTTTACGAGAGTGATGGAGAAGTTGGTGGGAGCCTCCTGCAACCAGAAGAAAGAACCCCCTCGGCCATTGCCTATTGCCGTGTTCTTCTTCAAGCAGTTTCTCAAAATAGCTAAGTACTTGCGATCTGTATCCGGTGAGTAATGGGACAATTATTAAAGGAATTGAGGTTGGCGGACGCCGCAATTTTACTTTGTAGATATGCTTTGACTCCACCAACCCGCCTATGAGGGGTGTGGCCCTAGTAAGTTAATAAAAGTAGAATTTCTGTACCCATTACTAACATGGATAATATGCACTAATAGCTTTAAGCATTAATAAACTAAATTTTTGCTATTATTTGAATAATATAACAAAATTGCATTTGAAGGGTGTTCAATTTACTTGTATTAATGCCTAAGTGATTTTTAAGAAGGCAAATGTATTGATTTTAATTGAGAAGGTTTACTGTATGTGTAAGATCATTTTTATATTAATATCTTAAAAGTGTAAGAAATCGAGTGAGAAAATCCTTGCACCTGTTTTCAAGGTCCTTTCTTTTTTTGTTTTATTCGTGGGTGTAATATTGTGGCGAGAGAAAGACAGAAATGACAGAGCGTTCTTCTAATGTTGTTATGATGAAGAAAGTGATATTAAAATACGTGTGTAGCATGTCTTTTTGAAGAATAAGAGAATGTTGTGATATTCTTTCGATATAAGATTTAATATTTTTGCGCTATGTAGGCGGGGAAAATTAGTCAAGAAACTGTGCTGGGGTAGGGGGGGGGGTTTCAGTGTCACCCTAACGTAGCTTAAAGGAAGGAGAGGGGGACCTAGGACTGGTGAAGCAGTCATGTGACCACAAGGCTCAACCGAGACTTCACCCACTCACTCCTTCAGAGTGAGGGGAAGGGGGTGGGAATTACACAGAGAGAAAGGGGGTGAGTATTTTGAAGTGACAGGAGTGTGAGAGAGAATGGGTATGACTGACTGGGGGTATAATGGAGGGGTTGTTCTAGTGGGTGAAATCGTTGGAAAATCCATTGGGGAAGCATGATGGGGAAGGAGTCTGGGAGGCTCTTTCCCCTGCTCCACCATATCTTTATTCTGCCGTATCACTGTATTTTTATGGGAGGTGATGTGCTGTTGCAATATCTATTGAGGGATATTTTTGAGGAAGTGATTCTCCACCTGCCCAGATATGGTTGGGATGCCGAGCTTGTTTTATTTTTGTTTCGTCCCCTACTCCGCCAATGAGATTATGATTCGATGTTCGAGAATTTCAAGATAGATATTAAGTGATTAAGGACGTGAATCTCTGAATGATTCTTTATTTTCCTTTCCAGCTGCAGTATATACATTATTTGTCTGAAGGGATATGTTAGACAGATAAAATAAAAACTTTGAAAGTTTTAGCCATGATAATGTTTGTCACAATTATTTCAGCTTGGTCATGAAGAAGGGAGTGTGAATTCACAAGAAATGACAACAAGAATGTCAAACAGCCATTTCCTGTATATGAAAGAGACGAAGTTGATCCAGAAACCGAAGAGACAGGGGAGACACAACTCCTACATGCAAAACTCCCCGCAAAAGCCAGCCATTTGAAGGCCAGAAGACAGATATTGGGCAGTATTTTTGGGAAGGAAAAGAAAAGAGAAAAAAAGAAGTTAGTTAAGTACCTACCCAATTCTAGGTATGAAAAGGAGAAAAATGTATAACTTCCCCCTGTCTCCTAAGGAAGTTCTGTTGAATAGTCACTCGAAAAAAATAATTCAATTTGAGTTAGTAGAAGTATATATATATATATATATATATATATATATATATATATATATATATATATATATATATATATATATATATATATATATATATATATATATATATATATATATATATTAATTTTTCATGTACAACTCCTTAAAAGATTTTGAAACTTAAGCAAAATGCATTCTTTAATGTTGCAAATGAAATATGATTTTTTTTATTTTATTATTGCATTCACAGAAACAAACTTTTTATATTTTTTTCAGATACCCGTTGTTGTTATATAGTTTTTTTGTGTTAAAGAAATCTTTAATATCTTTATCCCTTTGATATATTATAATTAAAGAGTTTTGAAAAAGATCATCTAGAGACAATTATTGTTAATTACTATCATTGTCATGAAATTTATAATTACAATTGAGCTAATTAAGATAACTGAGATTATCTTAATTAGTGAAAGATGTGAATGGACAGATGTTAAGAGGGAACGATGCAAGGAAAAGATGGGCAGAATATTTTGAGTGCTTGCTGAATGTTGAGGAAGATAGAGAGGCAGCTATAGTGGCAGTGGGAGGGGTTCAAGGGCCAGTAATGGGAGATGAAAATGAGAGAGAGATTACAAGAGAGGAGGTGAAAAGGGCACTGTATGAAGCGAAAGCAGGTAAAGCACTTGGAATGGATGGTGTAATAGCGGAGATGTTGAAAGAAGGGGGTGTGACTGCATTGGAATGGTTAGTGAGAGTGTTTAATATATGCTTTATGTTGTCAATGGTACCAGTGGACTGGGTGATTGCCTGTATAGTGCCCCTATACAAAGGTAAGGGAGATATGTATGAATGCAGTAATTTTAGGGGTATAAGTTTGTTGAGTGTGGTAGGAAAAGTGTATGGTAGGATACTGGTTAATAGGATTAGGGATAAGACAGAATATGTGATCGCGGAAGTGCAGAGTGGTTTTAGGAGAGGTAGAGGTTATATAGATCAGATTTTTATAGTTAGGCAGTTATGTGAGAAATATTTAGCAAAGGGTAAGGATGTGTATTTTGCATTTTTGGATCTGGAGAAAGCATATGATAGAGTTGATAGAGAGGCTATGTGGAATGTTTTGAGATTACATGGAATTAATGGTAAATTGTTGCATGCAGTGAAGAGTTTGTATGAGGGCAGTAGAGCTTGTGTTAGGGTAGGGAATGAAGTGAGTGAGTGGTTTCCAGTGAGCGTGGGACTGAGACAGGGATGTGTGATGTCACCATGGCTGTTCAATTTGTATATTGATGGAGTTGTAAGAGAGGTGAATGAGCGAGTGCGTGGCCGAGGTTTGAGAATGGTAGATGGGGATGATAACGAGTGGGAGCTGAATCAGTTGCTGTTTGCAGATGATACTGTGGTGGTGGCAGATTCAGAGGAAAAAGCTGTGTCAGTTAGTGTCAGAATTTGGAATGGTGTGTGAGAGAAGGAAGTTGCGAGTGAATGTGGGAAAGAGTAAGGTTATGAGGTGTACAAGAAATGAGGATGGCGCTGGATTGAATGTTATGTTGAATGGAGAGACACTTGAGGAGGTTAATCAGTTTAAGTATTTAGGATCGGTTATAGCTGCAAATGGTGGAGTGGAAGCAGATGTGTGTCACAGAGTGAATGAAGGATGTAAAGTGTTGGGTGCATTGAAAGGAGTGATGAAGACTAGAGGGTTGGAAATGAATGTTAAGAGAGTTTTGTATGAGAAAGTGGTTGTACCAACTGTGATGTATGGATCAGAGTTATGGGGTATGAAAGTAAGTGAGAGACGGAAACTAAATGTGTTTGAGATGAAATGCCTGAGGAGTATGATTGGTGTATCTCGATTGGATAGGGTTAGGAATGAAGTGGTGAGAGCAAGAACGGGTGTGAGGAGAGAAATTGCAGCCAGAGTAGATATGAATGTTCTGAGATGATTTGGCCATGTGGAACGGATGGATGATGAAAGGCTGCTGAAAAAGGTGATGAATGCGAGAGTTGATGGGAGAAATACTAGAGGGAGGCCTAGGTTTGGATGGATGGATGGAGTAAGGAGAGCCCTGAATGATAGGAGGATGGATGTGAGGGAAGCAAGCGAGCGTGCTAGGAATAGGAATGAGTGGCAAGCAATAGTGACGCAGCTCTGATGGGCATCTGCTGTTACCACGGGGCTGCATCTTTTAGAGGAAGCCCTGTGGTAGGGGCAGTAGGAGGAGTTGGCAGTTGTGAAGCGACACAGGTTGTGGAAGAGCCGGGAGGATGGGCTGTGGCACTCTAGCAGTGCCATCTTAACGGTCGCTAGCTCCCTCGTCATTGCCCATAGAGCAAAGTAATCCCCTTATTTGTTTTCCTTTCTTTATGTCGGCTACCCCCCAATTAAAGGGGGAAACAGCCAAGGTAGATAGAATAGAGATTCTCAGTGCTTATATGTTGAGTTTGAAGTTTAAAAATAATGATACTTAAGTCCTTTTAAGTCGTTTATTGAGAAAATATAATTGTAATTTTGTTGATAGTAGTAGAGATATTATCACATATGATTGTAGTATTTTGCTTTGATTTCATCAGGGGTATGTTGACTTATAGCGAGTGTGTGCTTCGACTCAACCCTCTGATTTATAGAAAGAGAATAGATTGTCATAATAGACAAGGATGTGTATGCTCATTTCAGTAAAGTCCTTTGCAATATTAAACAGAAAGGAATGGATTTGTGCTTCGATGTTTCTGCAGTTGTATACTATTATGATGAGAGGCTGAGGGAATTAGACTTACCATCACTCGAAACTAGAAGATTGAGGGGGGATATGGTGACAGTCTTTAAATTCCTTCATGGTTATGATAGAGTGGATAGGAATCAATATTTTGATATGGCAGGCTCTAGAACTAGAGGTCATAGTTTGAAGCTTTGTAAGAAAACTTCTTTGCAGGATGTAAGGAAATGCTTTTTCAGTGTAAGAGTAGTCGATAATTGGAATTGGCTAAGCGAGGAGGTAGTTAATGATATCTCAAGCAATGGTTTTAAGGACAGATATGATAAGTATCACTATGTAGAAAATGGAACCGATCAGAAGGCGGGAAGATACGAGCTTTGGGCTCTTTCCCGTACACACAATTAGGTAATCACAATTAGGTAATCACTAAGTTATTTTGTTTTTATTCTTTTTTAGGTGTTAGAAAATGATTGTAGTTGCACTCTGTCCCTTTGTATAGTTGGACAGGAAGTCAAGTCATAAAAAGGGCCCTATAAGCAAAAATTATGTTTTTTTGAAGAATTTTTTTTTTCTCTCTCTCTCTCTCTCTCTCTCTCTCTCTCTCTCTCTCTCTCTCTCTCTCTCTCTCTCTCTCTCTCTCTCTCTCTCTCTCTCTCTCTCTCTCTCTCTCCTCATCCTTTTACCCTTTACATACTGAACAATGTTATTTCTCTATGTTGACAGAGTATTATGACCATTGATTCTTTTTAGATTTCTTTGTAAATGTGCTAGATGATAAGTGTGCCCAAGTTTTATTTCAGTTGATAAGTTTTTGCATGCTGATATTGCATAAATACTGATAAGACATCAGTAGAACTGATTATTGTATGAATTATTCAGCCACATATTGCAACTGTTTTAGAAAATAGATAAAGCTCCCAGTGATAAATTGGGCAACCAGAAAGTTGACGACTATTCTCCCATATATATACAGATATATATATATATATATATATATATATATATATATATATATATATATATATATATATATATATATATATACATATTATGACTGCAGGAATTCGAATAGGCAAAAGAGACAATGTTAGAAAGAGCATCGTTGTGAAGTATGAGTGTAAGACTCTGTTCTTACTTCGAAATGCCAGCCTCATTCGCATATGCGCTGCTATTCCTGAGTAGTATTGTTATAATTATGTTAACTGTTAGTGTTGCTATCACTCCATGGCCTTTTGCATAATTGTTATTTTAGTAAATTCTATCAGCAGTAACCAAATGATTTGTATCCTTTATCTTGAATTCATGCTTGATGTTACTGTAGTCACTGATAATAAGAATATTTCTTTAGTGGCCGTTCTCAGCATTTAATGACTGTTCTTTTTTATATCTATAGTAGAGTAATGTTATGTATCAGTTACTTAGCTAAGTCCTAAGTATCTTGGAATAATAATCTAATGGTGTAGACACATACTTTCCATTACCACCCTATTTTCAGGCAGCCCTGACCTGCAATTTTCAAATTTGATTTTCACAGACCAGTCCCTTTTACCCATGGGAGAGATTGCAATCGCCTGCAGATGCAGGGAGGCGAAGTATACCCTTCAGATGCAGACAAAAGGCCTTTGTTTGTGTGCAGGGGTCATATGTACTCTTTCTGTATTTGCATTAGCGACATTAGGCTCTAATTTCCGTCCTTGGAAGCTGCTTTAGTGTGATCGTATTATTCAGCTCCTGAAGTGAGAGGTGCTTTAGTCGTGCAGGAGCGTGCGAGATGGTTAGAATCAAGGACCACCTCAAGAGTCGCATGAAAGCGGGTGGGAAGAGTTCCGGTTAAGCTGGATGATGCATCGACACCCTCCCTTTTGTCTTGCCAGTCTCCAGATAGGAAGAGGATTCGTGGTACTAGTACAAACCTGGACCTGCAGCGAAGAGGACAGGCGGAGGAGTTGATGTTTAGAAGAAAGAATGAGATGGCAAATCCTAGGCAATGATAACACTTGGGGGGGCTGGGGAAATGAAAATCCCCGGGAAAATGAAAATCCCCCCCAAAAATAAAAAAGAATGAAAAATGAGAAAGAAAGAATCCCTATACATATTATAACTTTAGTGAAAAGAGAAAGAGGGGGTATGGAAAATCCCTTATTAGTTAAATTACAAAGTATGTTCACCCACGTATTAGAACTGAAAAAAATGGGAAAGAAAATGTCCCCACCATCGTTGACCACGATGTGCATAGAAAATAATTGATTTTTTTAATTTTTTTCCTAGCTTTAAGATAATTTTAAGTGAAAAAACCTCAGAGACTCCCTTAGATTTAAGTTTATTAGAATAAGTGTCATTGATAAAATGTACAATTTGCAAAAATCATAATAAGTCGTTTTCTGCTTAAATATTATCATTGTTCAGAATCATGATGTAATCTTTGTGTTCACTGAGTTTGCAGAAGAATCCACTCCTCCTTTAGTTCTTAGGTTGAGGGATGGTATGCAGATCTTTGTGAAGAAAGATCATAGACAAATATGTTTTATATTTTGTTCATTGAGTTCTCATATTAGTTTGTCCTTGAATAGTAATTACATATTGTAATTGTGCATGTTTTTGAACTTTTTACACCATGACAAATGTTTTGTTTTAAAAGTGCTTGCATACATCATGTCCAAATGTATTGTGTACTGTTTGATTAATGAAATAGCTTAATTAGCTTAGTTCTTAAGTAATTTTGATAATGCTTACTAGCTATATATTGCAATTGTGAACACTTAAGTATGATTTTTTTTATTTTAATTATAATTCTCATTATAAAGAACAGACTTTTCTTTGTCAGCTTTTTGCATATTAATTTTGATATTATTGTACTCTGTTTAGATAATTGTATGTGATTGTAATAGTTTCATAAGTTAGTTTCTTAGATAGTTCTGCCCCGTTTTTGTAAAATAATGAAAGTTAGAAAATTGTGAGGCTCTCATAGAAGTATTTATGATTCAGTCTGAAATATGAGATATTTCAGTTTGGTGGTGGGGAGTGTCGTAAGGTATATTAAAGATGCCTATAAGTGCCGGATGGCAGTAACGCGCTCGATACTCACCGACTGGCACGAGAGTCAGTGAGAGATCAGACCTTGTCCGGGGCAGACGTCATATCCACAGCTTAGCAGTCTTCCCCTTGGGGGTGGGAATCTGGAACCGATTGTGATAGGAACTATATAGAAATGGGAGTTCTGAGGAATTAATTGTTAATCTAGAAATAAGCACATATAAAGAAGATGCTTATCTGTTATGACCGACCACGCTATCAAGAAAGAAAATCCCACGATATTGGTGACACTGGGTGGAATAATGTCCACACCTTATGAGGCCAAAGCTTGAATATCCAGCCCCTTTTTGGAATCCGCACTTGAAAAAGCGCGTTGTTAAGATGGAAAAAGTTTAAAGACATGCCACAAAACTAGTGTCAGAAGTACGCAATCTCAATTATGATGAGAGGCTGAGAGAATTAGACTTACCATCACTCACAGCTAGAAAAATGCGGGGGTATATGGTGACGGTTTTTAAGTTCCTTCAAGTTTATGACAGAGTTGATAGGGATTGATATTTTGATATGGCTTGCACTAGAACTAGAGGTCACAGGTTGAAGCTTCGTAAGAAAACTTCTCTGGATGTAAGGAAGTACTTTTTTTTAGTGTAATAGTAGTTGATAATTGGAATTGGCTAAGCAAGGAGGTAATTAAAGCTAACTCAAGCTATAGTTTTAAGGACAAGTATGATAAGTATCACTAAGTACATAATGGAACTGGCCAGGAGACAGGAAATTACGAGCTTCGGGCACTTTGCCATAAGCATAATTAGGTAATTACAATTAGGTAACAACACACACACACACACACACACAAACACATACATAATGAAGCCATCTCTGTCCCAAACCTCTCCCACCCATGGGTCGGGAGAAGGGGTAGTCATCAGAGGACTTAAACAGAGAATCAAGAAGTTAGAGGAAATGGTTATAAGCCTTGATGATAAAATTCGGAATATGGATGGAGAAATGAAAGAGAATGAAACACTCAGAGAACAAATAAGATCTTTGGAGGAAGCAAATAAAGCACAAGGGCAGGAGAGAAAGGAACTAGAAAAAAGAAAAGAAGCTGGAAGGGGAAAAGAGTCAACTAGAATCTAGAATTTCTAAACAAGAAGATAAAAACAAACAGCTGAATGACAACCTAAAGGAATTAGATGTTAGTTCACTGCTCTCTTCTGAGAGAGACGAGATTGCTGCTTGGAATGTTCAGATTAAGGAAAACATTGAACAGTTCAGAAAAGAGTTCCAGGAGCTGAATATGGAAAATGATGCCATGAAAACGTCCTTTGCTGATGCACTAAAGGGGAATGTGGCAGTAAAAGAGGCTGTAAAGGTGGTGGCACTGGAAAACATACAAACAGTTGACTATAAAGAGACAGTAATCAAAAAAATGAAAGACGTTGTGATGGAAAGGGCAAACCCACTCATCAAACAGGCACTTGATAAGGAGAAGACAGTGGTAATCTCAGGCATAAGTGAATCCCAGGAGCCAACATGGCAGGGGAGACTTGAAGAAAATAAAGCTAACGTTGTAGACCTGATAAGAAAGCTTGGAGTAGTATGTGGTCCTGAGGATATTGTAAACATACACCAACTAGGTAAATATTCGAGGGAAGGAAAGCCGAGACCAACAAAAGTAACCTTTGAGAGAGGGGAGACATGTAGGGAAATATTGTTGAGAAAAAAAAGTCTAAAAGACCTTCAAGAATGCAAAGAAGTGTTCATTAGACGATACAGAACACAGGAAGAGATGGGAAAGATCAAAAACTTGTTGCAAGAGGCAAGAAGGTTAAATGATGAAAGAAATGAAGAAGAGAAGAAAAATTTTCGTTACAGAATACTTCCAGACAAAGGGGAGATAAAGAAGATAATGACAGAAGATCAGGGGATGGGGCCTCATTAAGATTGTTATACACAAATGCTGATGGATTAGCTGGTAAGGCAGTAGAATTAAAAGATAGGATTCACAACAGTAAGGCAGATATAGTAGCAATTACAGAGACTAAGTTGAGTGAGGACATAAACAGTGTCACAGTTTTTCCTAAGGGCATCAGAATACTAAGGGTCGAAAGATCTGAGAGGACTGGTGGAGGGATAGCACTGCTCATAAGTGAGAGGATTCAAGTTGAAGAAATAAACTTGGCTATAGAAAGTGAGTTCAGGGAATTTCTTGTTGCTCGCATAAATACTGGGTCAGAGAGCATTATAATAACTGTTGTATATAACCCACCAAGGAACCTAAATAGGCTTGAAATTTATGAGGAAAGTCATATAGGTACTATTGAAGTCATAAACTCAGTTGTTAACATGGCACGGGAGAAAAAATGTAGGATTTTGATTATGGGAGACTTTAATCATAAAGAGATAGATTGGATAAATCTTGACCCACACAGTGATGAGGACTCATTTGGGGCAAGATTCCTAGATTGCGTACAAGGGAATTTCCTACACCAACATGTAATGGAACCAACAAGAGCCAGGGGTGGGGATGAGCCATCACTACTTGATCTAGTGTTCACAGATAATGTGTTGGATATTGAAAATATTGAGTATGAACCACCAATTGGAAAGAGTGACCACTGTGTGTTGTTGATGGAGTATATCATTGAAGACATTCTTCCTGAGAGTAGAGGCACTGAGGACATGAGGAGGAACTATCGGAAAGGAGATTACATCAAAATGAATGAGCTTTTTGCAGTTATTGACTGGAGAACCTTATTTTACAACAAATCTGTACAAGAAATGTATGACATCTTTTGTGAGAAATATGGGAAGATAGTAGATTGCTGCATACCTGTCACAAAGTAGGTGTAATTCATGCCAGAGAGAAATAGTTCGATAATGGGTGTAAAAGAGCTAAGGAGTGGAGAGACAAATGCTGGAAAAGGTATAGGAGGAGAAAAAACATAAATGCCTGGCAAACCTACAAAAGAGCAAGAAATGACTACCTAAGTAAAAGGAGAGAGGCAGAGAGAGATTATGAGAGGGACATCACCAGGAAGGCTAAAGAAAATCCCAAGCTTTTCCACAGCTTTATCAGAGGAAAACTGAAGGTAAAAGAACAGGTTTTAAGGCTAAAGAGAGCGGATGGAAGCATCACTGAGACGGACGAAGAGATCTGCAAAGAATTGAACAAGGAGTTTCAGTCAGTATTTACAGTAGAAAATACCCCACCCCCTCAGATTGCAGTGATAGAAGCTCAAGGGCCGGTATTAGAGAACATCAACCTTACAGCCACAGAGGTATGCAAAGCGCTGATGGATTTAGATGTTCATAAAGCTACAGGTCCTGATGACATATCCCCTCATGTGCTTAAAAAATGCGCAAACACAATATCAGTGGCACTAAGTATCATATTTAAGGAGTCACTGGAGTCGGGGGAGATTCCAAGATGCTGGAAACAAGCAAATGTGATACCTATCTTCAAAAAGGGAAGGAGGGATACGGCTCTGAACTATAGACCAGTTTCCTTGACCAGCATAGTTTGCAAAGTTATGGAGAAACTACTAAGGAAACATATCTCTCTTCACTTGGAATCCTTCAACTTTTTGTCAGTGAGGCAACATGGCTTCAGAGAAGGAAGATCAACAGTAACAAACTTATTAGAATTTTATGATGAGGTAAGCCAAATCTTACAGGAAAGAGAGGGCTGGGCAGATTGCATATTCCTAGACTTCCAGAAAGCGTTTGACACTGTTCCACATGGGAGACTTATTAGGAAGCTGCAATCAATGGCTAGAATAGGTGGAAATGTCTTGGAATGGATAAAAACTTACTTAGAAGGAAGGGAACAGAGGGTTAGAGTAAGACACTCAGTGTCTGAATGGAGAAGAGTTAGTAGTGGAGTTCCACAGGGTTCAGTTTTAGGGCCACTTTTGTTCCTTGTATATGTAAATGACCTACCAGAGTCTGTAAATTCATTCATGAATATGTTTGCAGATGATGCAAAGATTGTGAAGAAAGTAAAAAACGAGAACAATGGTAGAGAACTTCAGGAGGATCTAAATAATCTGCATGAGTGGTCAGAAAAGTGGCTAATGAAATTCAATACCTCAAAATGTAAGGTAATGAGAATGGGTACAAGTGCAAGAAGGCCCAAGCTTGACTACTCGGTGGCTGGAGTACAACTTCAAGAGACAGAAAATGAGAGAGATCTAGGAGTAAACATACTGGCAGATTTGTCTCCAGAAATACATATAAATGGCGTAGTAAGGGCAGCATATGCATTCTTATCAAATGTAAGGGTAGCCTTCAGGCACATGGACAAGGAAATGTTCAGAAATATTTATGTAACCTATGTGAGGCCAAAACTCGAATATGCAGCCCCCTTTTGGAATCCGCACTTGAAAAAGCACATAGCTAAGCTTGAAAAAGTTCAAAGACATGCCACGAAACTGGTGCCAGAAATACGCAATCTCAGTTATGATGAGAGGCTGAGGGAATTAGACTTGCCATCACTCGAAGCTAGAAGAGTAAGGGGGGATATGGTGACAGTCTTTAAATTCCTTCATGGTTATGATAGTGTGGATAGGGATCGATATTTCGATATGGCTGGCTCTAGAACTAGAGGTCATAGTTTGAAGCTTCGTAAGAAAACTTGTTTGCAGGATGTAAGGAAATACTTTTTCAGTGTAAGAGTAGTTGATAATTGGAATTCGCTAAGCGAGGAGGTAGTTAATGCTATCTCAATCCATAGTTTTAAGGACAGGTATGATAAGTATCACTAAGTCTAAAAATGGAACCGATCAGGAGACGGGAAGATACGAGCTTTGGGCTCTTTCCCGTAAACACAATTAGGTAATCACAATTAGGTAATCACATAAACGACTTACCAGAGTCTGTAAATTCATTCTTGAATATGCTTGTAGATGATCCAAAAATTATGTAGAAAGTAAGAGACGAGAACAATTTTAAAGGACTTCAGGAAAACCTAAAGAGTCTGCAAGAGTAGTCAGAATAGTGGCTGATGAAGCTCAATAATTATAATTGTAAGGTAATGAGAATGGGTACAAATGCGAGAAGGCCCAAGCATGGATACTCAATAGCAGTAGCAGAACTTTGAGAAAAAATAATTTTAATTGGGATTGCCAGAAATTCGTGCTTCCCTCATGCAATAGTTATGAGGGTGGATTTTTTCTCTTCTTCATTAGGACTCTCCACATTAGTCTCCTATTGAGACACACAATGTGTATGAGTATATAATTTTTTTTTTTATCAACCTACGGAAACATTCCTTCTAGTCTCCTCCTGTGACACGTACTATATAAGAGAGTGGAGTTATTTTCTTCGCACAGGGATATCCAATTTGTTTACTTTTATTATGTTGTACATCATAAAGAGAATACAAAGGTGAAAAATTTCCCCTCAAACAGGGAAAACTTAACGAATTCTAGATAGGCATCTAATAATAAGTCTAAAGTACAAAAATATTATATGAGACTAGAAATTAAAACACTATGATGGAACTAGAAATTGCTGAAAAGTCTTTGGGATAACATCATTAACATAAACACTCAATCAATTGTTTGAGGAATTTCAAAGCTCTCCAGTCTAGCTCCTCACCCCAAACTGAAATATCATTAAAATTAGAAGAAAAAAAAATCAAGTAAAAGCTTCACCAGTTTCTTTATTATACAGACATCCTATAAGTCTTGTTTGTCACATGTATCTCATATTTTAAATATCTTCATTTATTATATTCATTGTACATATCCCGCTCACTAAGGGAGGGGGTAGAATACTTTCACCGTTTTCCCCTGCGTGTCGTAATAGTCTACTAAATAGGAGAACGGGGGACTAGGAATCCCCTCTGTATTTTTCATCCTACGAGTGGCCAAGAAATGTGGGGTATTCTGGCATCAGAGATCCAGCTAGAACTCTAGAAATTGGGTTTCTGAATGTGCCCAATTAATTACTGTCTGAAAGTTTGGGGATGTACAAATAAGACTCAATTACAAAGAATACAAAAGTTACAAAACTTTGCAGCACGAGTGGCTGTTGGCAATGTAAGAAAATACGAGCACATCTCTCCTGTTTTAAAAGATCTAGAATGGATAAAGATTAGAGATAAATATGTTTTTGATATATGTACCTTTGTTTTTAATATACTAAGAAACAATATTCCTGATTGCTTGTATAATTTTTCTACAGTAAGCTCAGTTACCGGGTTAACTACCCGTCAAGGGGAAGATTTATTAGTACGAAGGTCTAAAACTGATATTGGCTCAAGAGATATAAACATTCGTGGACCTCATTTATATAATCAGCTTCCCAGAGAACTAAAAAATGCTGGTTCAGTGTATACTTTTAAATATAATCTTAAGAAGTTACTCTTAAAGGAAGATTTTACTTGTAAATTTTAATAGTACACCCATATTTGAATACCCAATGTATGTTGGAAATAAAGTCTTATTATTATTATTATTATTATTATATTATGGTGTAAGTGAAAGTAAGAGGGAGGTGATATGGAGTATGCTTGTGGAGAGAAAGATGGATGTGATTGCAATTAGCGAAACTGAGATAAAAGGGAAAGGTGAAATTACATATGGGAGTATGGTAGATAGGGTGTCTGGAATTGAGAGAGGGAGAGGAAAAGAGGGTGTGGCTCTGTTGGTAAGTGAAGAGTTAAATAAGTGTGTGGTGGAGTGGAAGGATGTATCATCTCGAATGATAGTGGCTAAAATGAGACTGGGATTCAAGATCTGGGCGTTAGTGAGCGCATTTGGCCATGACAGTGAAAAAAGTGAGGAAGAAAGAGAAGAATTTTGGATGAATTTGAACGAGTGTATGGAAGACATGGGAATGAATGTGAATGTGGTGTTGATTGAAGATTTGAATGCTAGAGTAGGGAATGAGCCAGTGGATGTTGTAATTGGGAAGTGTGGAGTACCTGGTAAGAATGAGAGTGGAGAGAAAAATGATAGAAATGTGTATTGAGAGAGAGAGAGAGAGAGAGAGAGAGAGAGAGAGAGAGAGAGAGAGAGAGAGAGAGAGAGAGAGAGAGAGAGAGAGAGAGAGAGAGAGAGAGAGAGAGAGAAATAGAGATGTTAATTGCTAATACTGTATTTAAAAGAAAGATGTGCACAAGTGTAGGTGGGTCAGAGTAGGTAATGGTAAAGTAGTTGACAGAGCATTCATGGATTTTGTTGTGGTGGACAGAATGGTGATTTGTAGAGTATTGGATGTGAATGTACTGAGAGGAGCTAGTGGTGGAATATCTGATAATTATTTAGTGGGAAATAGAGTGAGAGTGGGATAAGAGTGGAGATAGAGGAGAAGCAAAAGAGGAAGAGAGTTGCTAAAATTGAGGGAATTGAATAAGAAAGAGAAAGTCTGAGGAATGTGTGAAATGTAGTGAAAGGGAAAGTGGAGGAGGGAGTTGAAGAAGAATGGTACTGTTTGAAGGAGGAAGTTGTGAAGTGTGCCAAGGCAGTGTCCGGAAGGAGATTAACTGGTGGAAGTAAAAGACAAGATAGTGAATGGTGGAATGAGCAGGTGAGTGCAATAGTGGCTGTAAAGAAGCAGGTATTTGAGGTATGGTTGCAGGTAGGTAATGTAGTGGCGTATGAAAGGTATTGTGCAAATAGGAAGTTAGCAAAGCATGTGGTGAGAGAGGCTAGGAGAGTAGTGGATGTATAGTGGAGTAGATGCTTGTCTGAGAATTCTGAAAGGAATAAAAAAAATGTTATGGAAGGAAGTGAAAAGAGTGAGGAAAGGTGAGTCTGGTAGGGAGGAGAGGGTGAAAGGAGCAAATGGGCAATTGCTAGTAGATGAAATAAAGGTGAGAGAGAGATGGGTATATATTTCAAGGAACTGCTAAATGAGGAAGATGATAGTGAGGCAGAGATTGTGATTGTAGATATGAATGGAGAATGCCAATGTTAGGTGATTGGAATGATAGAGAAATAACAAAAGAGGAGATACATTTGGCATTGAGAGCAAGGAAAGCAGGAAAAGCACCAGGGATAGATGGGTATCATGTTGAATGCTTGTCAAAAGGTAAGGAGGCATTAGTAGAGTGGATGGTTAGGTTATTGACTGCATGTTTAAGGAACAGGTATGATCCCAGTTGATTGGAGGAGTGCATGTATAGTTCTACATTGCAAAGGAAAATGAGATAAGAATGAGTGTAGTAGTTTTAGAGGAATTAGTTTGTTGAGTGTAGTTGGTAAGGTATATGGAACAGTGTTAATTGAGAGATTTATGGAAGGTCCTGAGAAATTGATTGGGGAAGAACAATGTGGGTTCAGGAGAGGAAGAGGATGAGTGGATCAGATGTTTGTTATGAGACAGGTGTGTGAGAAGATCTTGGAGAAAGGTAGGGATACATTTTTGGCTTTTATGGACTTAGAGAAAGTGCATGGCAGGGTTGATAAAAGGGATTGTGGAGTATGTTAGGCCTGTATGGAATAAGTGGAAGTTTGCTGAAAGCGGTGAAGAGTGTTTACGTGAATAATAGAGCAAGTGGGAGTCGGGAATGAGGGACGTAAATGGAAGAGTATTAGACAGAGGTTTGGAACTAGTGAGTGAGTCTGAAAGGTTGTGGAAATTGAATCAGTTGCTTTTTGCGGCTGATACTGTTCTGGTAGCAGATCCTGAGAATAAACTGAATCATCTGGTGACTGAATTTGTTAGGGGGGATGTGAAAGGGGGAAGTTGGGAGTGAATATTGGTAAAAGTAAAGTCATGAGATGCACGAGGAGTGTCATTGTTGGCAGATTGAATGTATGGGTGACTAGGGAGTTGCTTAAAGAAGTTGAGGGTTATATGTATCTTGGGTCACATGTATCAATGAGTGGACGTGTTGATGCAGGGGTAAGTCATAGAGTGAATGAAGCAAGTATATGTCTAGATGGGTTGAAAAGTGTAATGAAAAGTAAATATTTGGGCATGAATACAAATAGAAGGATATATGAGGATGTGATTACAGACTGCATTGTATGGAGCAGGGACTTGGAATGCAAGAGAGTATGAAAGAATCAAGTTGAATGTGATTACCTAATTGTGATTACCTAATTGTGTTTACGGGAAAGAGCCCAAAGCTCGTATCTTCCCGTCTCCTGATCGGTTCCATTTTATACTTAGTGATACTCATCATACCTGTCCTTAAAACTATGGATTGAGATAGCATTAACTACCTCCTCGCTTAGCGAATTCCAATTATCAACTACTCTTACACTGAAAAAGCATTTCCTTACATCCTGCAAAGAAGTTTTCTTACGAAGCTTCAAACTATGACCTCTAGTTCTAGAGCCAGCCATATCAAAATATCGATCCCTATCCACTCTATCATAACCGTGAAGGAATTTAAAGACTGTCACCATATCCCCCCTCACTCTTCTAGCTTCGAGTGATGGTAAGTCTAATTCCCTCAGCCTCTCATCATAACTGAGATTGCGTATTTCTGGCACCAGTTTCGTGGCATGTCTTTGAACTTTTTCAAGCTTAGCTATGTGCTTTTTCAAGTGCGGATTCCAAAAGGGGGGCTGCATATTCGAGTTTTGGCCTCACATAGGTTACATAAATATTTCTGAACATTTCCTTGTCCATGTGCCTGAAGGCTACCCTTACATTTGATAAGAATGCATATGCTGCCCTTACTATGCCATTTATATGTATTTCTGGAGACAAATCTGCCAGTATGTTTACTCCTAGATCTCTCTCATTTTCTGTCTCTTGAAGTTGTACTCCAGCCACCGAGTAGTCAAGCTTGGGCCTTCTTGCACTTGTACCCATTCTCATTACCTTACATTTTGAAGTATTGAATTTCATTAGCCACTTTTCTGACCACTCATGCAGATTATTTAGATCCTCCTGAAGTTCTCTACCATTGTTCTCGTTTTTTACTTTCTTCACAATCTTTGCATCATCTGCAAACATATTCATGAATGAATTTACAGACTCTGGTAGGTCATTTACATATACAAGGAACAAAAGTGGCCCTAAAACTGAACCCTGTGGAACTCCACTACTAACTCTTCTCCATTCAGACACTGAGTGTCTTACTCTAACCCTCTGTTCCCTTCCTTCTAAGTAAGTTTTTATCCATTCCAAGACATTTCCACCTATTCTAGCCATTGATTGCAGCTTCCTAATAAGTCTCCCATGTGGAACAGTGTCAAACGCTTTCTGGAAGTCTAGGAATATGCAATCTGCCCAGCCCTCTCTTTCCTGTAAGATTTGGCTTACCTCATCATAAAATTCTAATAAGTTTGTTACTGTTGATCTACCTTCTCTGAAGCCATGTTGCCTCACTGACAAAAAGTTGAAGGATTCCAAGTGAAGAGAGATATGTTTCCTTAGTAGTTTCTCCATAAGTTTGCAAACTATGCTGGTCAAGGAAACTGGTCTATAGTTCAGAGCCGTATCCCTCCTTCCCTTTTTGAAGATAGGTATCACATTTGCTTGTTTCCAGCATCTTGGAATCTCCCCCGACTCCAGTGACTCCTTAAATATGATACTTAGTGCCACTGATATTGTGTTTGCGCATTTTTTAAGCACATGAGGGGATATGTCATCAGGACCTGTAGCTTTATGAACATCTAAATCCATCAGCGCTTTGCATACCTCTGTGGCTGTAATGTTGATGTTCTCTAATACCGGGCCTTGAGCTTCTATCACTGCAATCTGAGGGGGTGGGGTATTTTCTACTGTAAATACTGACTGAAACTCCTTGTTCAATTCTTTGCAGATTTCTTCATCCGTCTCAGTGATGCTTCCATCCGCTCTCTTTAGCCTTAAAACCTGTTCTTTTACCTTCAGTTTTCCTCTGATAAAGCTGTGGAAAAGCTTGGGATTTTCTTTAGCCTTCCTGGTGATGTCCCTCTCATAGTCTCTCTCTGCCTCTCTCCTTTTACTTAGGTAGTCATTTCTTGCTCTTTTGTAGGTTTGCCAGGCATTTATGTTTTTTCTCCTCCTATACCTTTTCCAGCATTTGTCTCTCCACTCCTTAGCTCTTTTACACCCATTATCGAACCATTTCTCTCTGGCATGAATTACACCTACTTTGGTGACAGGTATGCAGCAATCTACTATCTTCCCATATTTCTCACAAAAGATGTCATACATTTCTTGTACAGATTTGTTGTAATGGAGATGAGGTGTTTGAAAAGTATGACTTGTGTATTTAGGATAGATAGAGTAAGAAATGAGGATGTCAGGCAGAGTACGGGTGTTGATAAGAAGCTGTCGGATATGTTAGATCTGAGTGTTGAGTTTGTTTGGACACATGGAAAGGATAAATGATGAACGAATAGTGAAGAGAGTGTAGAGTGCAGAAGTGATTGGAGATAGGTCAATAGAAAGACCTAGAATGAGATGGATGAATGGCGTGAAAAGGGCACTGAATGCACGTGGAATGTCAGTGGAGCAGGGAAGAAAGCGTGCAAGAGATAGGAATGAATAGTGGAAAGCTGTGTATAGGTAACACTGCCAAAGAGATTTCTCACATCTGCTAGCTCAGTGACCTGTGATGGATGGGTGTGAGGGGAGTTGCCATGTGATGAAGTTGTGGGGGTTAATCAGCTGCGGCTGTCGGTACTTATTGTAGAATATCCTCTCCCGCCTATCTTGTGGGAGACCCAAGCAGGGTGGAAGGGGGGAATGTGGCAACCCTTTATCCTCAAGGAGGTAAGAGGAGTGGTTGAGGTATGTGTGAATCATGGTGAATGCGTATTTCTTGGGTTGCCCACCCCCATTGCAAGGGGGGGATGACGCCATGTATATGTAGGTATGTATGTACATAAGGTTGAATGAACAGGCTATATATTCTTGAAACATAGTCTTTTTTATTTTATACATGAACCAATTTACAATATAATTTATACATTTATAGGCATCATTTGTCATCTTGGTAGTATTAGTAGTAGTAGTAATAATAGTACACTTTTACTGGAAGTAGCAGGGGAACAACAGCGTATCTGTAAATTCCGACATCAGTGATGATACATAGGACGGTAAAACCGTTAAAAATGACCACTGCATCATGAATCCATAGATGTTCACTACAGACTTGTGTAATAGTGATATCACAAAGAGTCATTATAAATCCTTTGCACATATATTTGTCATTCCTATGGGCACCTGGAAATCTATGGTATGACATTGGCAAGTACCCGGATATTATCATCTGTTTGAGTAGTGTTCTCAGACATACCATATCACAACAAAATACACTACTAGAAAACTATAATGCCTTCAAGTAATGTATTTTCAGGCATGGTTTACCCACTCCAGGAGGGAGAATACATCTCCAGGAATGTCATGATGTATTCAGGGAAGTAGATAATTTCCTAACCTCTTAATTAATGCAGATGGGCTTCAACTCAATTATGAAAATTAAAGGAACACAGTAACATTTTAATACGGCATCAAAAAGGCCAGTTCCCTCAGTGATATCCTTATTACAAAAATCTTTGCTCTAGTACAGTGATCCTTAACCTCTGTAGACATAAGGTTCTTCATCCAAACATATACTCGTATGTGTTTTTTCACAGTTCTACTGATAAGAACCATGACTACAGCACACACATTCAGTTTGAAACAATAAAATCTATTTTCACTTTTGTTTGAGTTTATTTTCAATTTTCTTATTTCATCACTACACACTGGCTAACTCTTTTCTCTTAAACATTTTTCCAGACATTTGTCTTACCATTACACATACTATTTAAACAGTCTATAAGCATCAAACTTATGAAATGTATGGCATACTCGTATAGAACATTTTGAGTCTAAAACAAATGGTCTTGCTATAATTGTACTTTTCCAGGGTACTGCCATTTTACTTAAAGAATATATAATTAGTTGCACATTATTTAATTGTTCTTAATTTTCTACAGTATGCAAGTCAAATGATATTAAAATTACTGTTCAGTACTTTCAACACGAAAATCAAACCCATATAAGACTAAACAAAACCCCATATATTAAGGTAATTTTTACATAAAAAATAATCTGAAAATATACGTGTTACTAATATCTAACAGACATAAGTAGTTCTACACCTTTTTGAATATAGTGAATACAGGATGTACTAACAACAACCACGGTATTATTAGAGATTCAGTAACCAAAATATGGCTAAAAATTACAGCAGTCCAACACATCGAATCCTTAAAAAAAAATAGAGGATCGACACCTTAAAAAAATGAATATATGCATTAACAATTACAGTATCCAACATTCTTTGATTTCCCTAGGTTTCATCAGCATTGCCTTCCTCTCTTCCACCAGACATCTGTATGGACACCCTGCGGATTGACTTAAATGCTACGAAAATATTTTTACATGTATATCTCAGTAGCTAATGATGCTTTCAGGACTTCAACAAAAATAATTGTATGTCATCGGTATCACGCACAACAAACTGCCAGTTGACAAGTAGTTATTCCTAAGGACATGGCAACACCAAGTCTTTAACGCCACTAATAAGTCTCAGTGAATCAAAAAACTGACCAGGAGATGGGGAAATGCGAGCTCAAGCTCTTTCACATGAACACATTTAGGTAATTAATCTGCAGCTGTTATTTAAAAAGCATATCAATGGCATGTCTTCCTATAGACTCCCATACAATACTGTAGGTTCAATGTGACTGGCAGGGTTATCTTGAAAAGAATCGGAATAAGGATAAAAAACACCATATCCTTTCTTTTCTAATTATTATATCAAATAGATTACAAAAAAAATTCTTTTAGGTTATAATATTTATTAAATGAAGAAATAGCTTAATACTGAGAAATCTTTACTTTTCTGTCAGCAAGAAATTATAGAAGTAAATATTCAACCTACCAAACATTTCATATAAGGGAAGTGAGAGGGGTAGTGAGTCTACATCACTTTAGAATGGGGACTCCTATGAAAGAATTTTCCTACATACACTTTGTCTTTTTGCAGGCTTGTTGTCTGGCCATCAGTCACGCTAATAATACACACATATAAAACAACTCCACCTAGCTTAATAGACTAGAGAGTAAGTTCTATCTATATCAATCCTACGTTTGGAAGTGAGTGCTTGTTGCTCGGTATGATGCTATGAATAGGTTAACGTACTTATAACATCATGCTTTGAAATGATAGAATACAGTGTCTAAAGGAAAAGGCCAAAAAGCTTCTGAAAATTTTGGTACATCCAAATGTAACAATTATTAACTGTTTAATAATTGTCAAGAACTAATTATCCTTTAAAAACAAAAATAATGTAATTAAAATGTCTGAAGCATCGAAATAATATCTTTGGAAAATAGGTTACTAAATAAGTACAATGTCTGGAAACAAGATAAAAGACTTTCAAATTATGATATTTGTACAAAGCCAGCAAGAAGGCCAAAGACCTCATGGAAAAAATACATTAACTCCATACAATGCCTAAAGAAGAGTACTCAAGACCTGAAATGCACACTCATTGAAGTCATGCTTGATAAAGATGACTTATCCCATGAAAATAATGGTACAATATCTAAAGAGATCTAAAGACCATCTGATAAGAATAGTAACTATTTTAGTAAAATTTCTGAAGAATGGACTTGAGACATTCTGAAGGAAAACCTGAACACTCTAAAGCAGAAGATTATTGATCTTCTGCAAAAAAAATACTCATCAATGATTTATTAGCTTTAAGAATTTTGACGGTCTTTCAAGCTCTGAGACATATTTTCTAAAAATAAAGTCTCCACAAAGAGAAAGATTAATAAAGTCTCACAGGTATTTTTTCATGCATTTTGTAGATTCAACATATTCTTTAGATTCTTAAACATTACTGACACAATATTAATATTTTGGAATATCAGCACAAGTAATGTTTTGATCTTGATCACTATACCAGGCATCCATGAGTGCGCTTTCGAACGAATGTTTGCTATTCTGGAGGAATGGGAAACCACTTACTATTTCATTGTTATCATGATAGCTTCCTTCCATTCGTTGTGGCTATCATGCTGACCTTGCCAAGAGAGGGCAAGCAGAAATCTTTTTATGATATTTATTAAATCTAACAAATATTTCTCGACATTTCAACTAATAAAACAACGTTCACCATTGTTAAAAAATGTTTTGTTGTTGTTGACATTGTACCATAAAGTATCCTTTAATTATACATTTGCAAGCACAATTCAATAATTTTACCAAAAGACTATTTCTTAAAAACAATTAAAAAAGAAATAAAAACGAAATATATAAAATCTCTAAAGTTAGATACACTTCCAGACTTTATATCGTCAAAACATTTTTATAATCAGAAGAACAATTCCGATGTACAAAAACTTAAAAAATTCTTGATAGTTCACTGTTCTTTCAGACTAGCTGCCACTGATAAGCAAAATTAATGACAGAATAGGAATAATGATAAGTCATAGCAGGATAAGTAGACCATACAGAGCATAAAAACACCTTTTTAAACGTTAAACATCTAAGAACCTCATTTTTATGTGTTTCTTTTACAACAGGTCATTATGAAATTATAAGATTTTCATAGCATCTGGCTCAAACAACTTAAAAAAGAATTCTATGGAATAATGGTCATATATAACACCTATTTTTACAGATCATCAGTGATACAAAGCAACATTGAGCCATAATATACCACTTGAGAACTCTTTGTCCTTATCCATGTAACTGATGAAAAGTTTTTTTTACCTCTAAAACTTCAAGAGGCAAGGAATGAATCATGAGCTCTAGCTCTCACACATATAAGAAGCACATATAAACATGAAATCACAAGCATGGGTAGCTCTAGAATCAGCACTATGCAAATACCATACACGTGTCCTGGGGCTTACATTTCTTGGTGCTTGATGGAGATGTATAAAACATATTTAAGAACAAGAAGATCCAGTATGACTTCATCTTCATAATTCCTCAAAAATTACAAGATGAATATCTCCATATAGGTCCACCTAACTGATAAAAGCTGTGGATAAATCTATATAATACAATTTTAAAAGAGTTGTGGAAGAGATATCCTATTTCCAGCCTTTTATAAGATTTCTATGAAAATAAACTAATAGTATTGCTCATAAGCATATCTTTTGTGCAATGAAAATTTCACAAATACACTAAAGAAATCAGCCCCTGGCAAATATGCTAGTACATTCACGCATATAGACATACATTCGTACACATTTGACAATTTTATGAGACATCTAGCTCTCCAATCATCTCCAGCACCTGAGGCAGCATTCAGTATAATATTTTCGGATTAACAAAAACCTCTGAAACAGGATTTCCAGAATGATTTGGCAACATCCTATACCCAAGTGGAACCTTTCCTCAAAAGTAATTTCCTGATCATCACATCCATCTTATCCAAGGATATATCTATGAGGGATAGGTACAAAATATTTGTGGGAGGTTAAAAACCATCTTCACTTCTAGGATGATCCTGATAAGGTTCTGTCAATACCAATGTTAAATTCAACTCTGGAAACTCTTTGCCCTTATGCCAAAGTGCAGGAAGTTTTAGGAGCTATTCTAGTGAGGAAACTCCTAGAAGATCCTTAGTGAGACATCCTATTGAACTCAGATGCAAACAATGTCATGTTGTTCTGTCTTAATGAAAATCAAATTTTAACACACCAATATTTACACCATTCATAAGCTTAGAGAGAAAAATCAGCAAGTCTCTCTTAATCTATGTCCACTAAGACTAATATCTATGCACAAAACATTAATTCATAGAGCCCATATCTTTCTTAAAACTTTTTTTTTTTTAATAATTAGAAGATCTGTATAGTGTCAGTATATATATTTTACTCTGCTCTGAATTATTTTAAATATTTATATATATATATATGCATAAAACTTGAAAATAAGGCAAATATATGTTGAATATTGGTTTCAAGGAGTAATGAAATGTTTATGAATACATATGCAATTTTACATTTAAAGGTAAAGTTTTAAGTTTTCAAATATTCATATCCAGCTATGATGTGTCCCTTGGATTATCAATGGCGAATATACTATACCTTGAATTCTCTACAAGAATCCACTGATTAATTCAGTAAAATACAATTTGCATTGGCAAAATAAATTTATTACTTGTCATATATGTCTATGATATGCTGATATTATATATATAGAAAAAATAAATGGGAAGACATGGAAATAAGTTGTTGATATGTGAGGCAACAGGTACGAGGAGAGGGAAGGAAATGAGGGAGATAATTTTTCTCTTTTTGAGAAACGGAATGGTGAAAGGGAGGGATTTTTAGCTTTGGTAGAATAGCACATTATATTATGCGTGTCATCATAAATTAATTGCCAAGTTTTATTCCTCTTTTAATCTTACCAGTAAAACATGTTCTAAGCCAGAATAGCTTAGAGGACATCTTATCACATACACATTTTAAAGATATTCATACAAGAAAAACATTGGGAAACAGAGCGACCTCTCAGAGGATTTTTAAAGTTTCCTTTTGAGATTTATATTTGCCTTTTGATTTTTCCAAGTGAATTGGATGTGGCAGGTAGAAATAAACTTATATATTTAAAAAAGATCAGGCTTAATTAAACCTCCAGTAGTCTTGAAGGTTATGATCCTCTTTGGAAGGCTGCAATTGTTTTCTTGATCCACCTCACGATAGCAGGAGTTATGTCATCGTAAAGGCGAGGACGCAATGTGTGCGAGCATCCTGTAGGAGCGGAAGCTACTCCAACAATCTCCCAGCGACCAGCATATTCACAAAGGAGACCAGCTCCACTCTGTTCTTCCAGCTACAATGTTGAAAAATACCATGAATAAATGAAAAAAGAGAAAAGTTTTGTGAAACAGAATATTACTGGATACTACTAGCAATAATCTAGAAGTAATTCTACTCGTCTAGCCTCTCCTGATAGCTGTGAAGGTCTAGATGGTACCCACATTGTAGCCTGACTAAGTGGTCTCTAGCTTCACAGGGAAGGGAGGATTTAGAAGGATGAATGTCAAGAAGCTGTACATACATTTGGGTGTGCTAGGTGTTATTATTATGTTTCTTTGTGTGTATGAGTGTTCTGCTAAGTAGTGTAGTGGGTGGAGATGGTTTGTGGAGGTTGTAGCTAGTATTTGTTTGCCTTTCATATTAAGATGGTCTTTGACTCTGAGGACTTTGGCTTCTTGATGTAAGTGGTCTGTAGGCGTAGTAGCTGTGCGGACTCTGAATATCTTTAGTGCTTTGTTCTGTACGGTCCATAGGATG